>CM056049.1:394102162-394404662 GCA_029574335.1 Rana kukunoris
AAATGCTGGATTGCATACTATTATGCTGTTGTCTCATTTCTAGATCGCCAGCACTGGGCCTTCATGTGAACAATTTGAGATTGGCATTTTTTAACCACTTAATGCAAATCTCTGTATTTGTACAGCTGTACTTTGATGCCAAATACTGTTATGGCAACAGCTAGCTGCCATAACCCTGGTATTTTCAGGAACAGCTTGGGTTTCTCTTTAAGATAAAAGTGGTGTTTGCAGGGTATTTGCCACAATTGCTTTTATTGATGGCTGGAGAGGGCCCCGCCGGTAGCGGCGGAGGCAACCTACTCTAACATTATCTTTCACAATATAGGAAAAAAAAAATGGGACTAACTTTGTTTTTATTTTGTAACTCAGTGTATCCCCCCCCCCCCCCCAAACAAAAATTGCGCTTGTAAGAGCCCTGCACAAATACGGTGTGATATAAAGTATTGAAAAGACCGCCATTGTATTCTCTATGGTGTCTGAAAACAACCATATACAATGTTTGTGGGTTCTAAAGTAATTTTCAAGCAAAAAAAAGATTTTACCTTGTAAACAACAAATCCCAAAACGGGGTTTGGGGCTGAAGTGGTTAAAAAAATATACCTTACACTGCAACAGTTTGCTTTGTTTTGCACTTCTTGGATATTATAAGCTTGACTTTTGCCTTAGTCCAAAGATTTTCTAATATCTTTCAGCTGCCTATGGGTGTGTTAATAACATTTTGACAAGTGGTTATCTAGAAAGGGTGCTCTGTTCTCCTCAGTAAGCACTTGCATAGAACTCACACTTCTAGACATACAGTATATAAAGTGGTGAATGTGCCTTTCACCAAACATTCGCTGCTGTTTAATCAATTAATATTAACCACTTGCTTATTGGGCACTTAAACCCCCTCCTGCCCAGATCAATTTTCATTTTTTGGCACTCACTTTGATTGACAATTGCGCAGTCATACAACACTGTACCTAAATCAAGTTTTTATAATCCCCCCCCACAAATAGAGCTTGTTTTTTGTGGTATTTGATCCCCTCCTGCGTTTTTTTTTTTTATATTTTTTGTTATAACATTTTTCAAACTGGTCATTTTTCTCTATTGATGTATGCTGGAGGGGCGGCATTGGTGGGTGGCACTGGTGGGTATTGATGGGTGGCACTGAGAATTTGCACAATAGGGGACACTGAGAATTTGCGGTGATAGGTGGCACTGATTTGCACCACTGAGCATTGATTGGTGGTGCTCGTAGGCATTGATGGCACCGTTTTGCACTGGTGGGCACTGGCAAGCAGTACTGGTGGGCACTGATTAGGTGGATGTGCCTCTTCCACTGGGGACCAATGTACCTTGCACAAAAGAGCTTTGTTTACATCACGTGATCAGCTGTCATTGGCTGAAAGCTGATCACGTAAGGGGCTGGGGTCTGCCCCTTACTCGGATCTTTAATCGCCCGAGTCTCAGGGACTCTTGATCACAGCGTGCGCCATGCAAGGGGCACGCGGGGTGTGCGCAAAGGTGAGGATGCCTATTGACGGTCTCCCGGAAATTCAGGTCCGCGCTGTAGCCGTCATTTGGCTATAGCACGGACGCCTACTGGTTAAAGGAGCTCTATGGTCATGGCATACGCTTTTTTTATAACATCAGCGTTGTAATGACAATACAAACTGTAGTTACTTTTGACAATAGTTTTTTCTCCATCCACAACTTGGACTCCTAGCATGATTTGCAGCTTCTCCTCTGTTTAATTTCTATTTTTAAGGACTACGTATCTCAAAGTGTGTGTATACATACATTTTTTATTATATTTGTTTTGGGTGAGCACAGTGATTCCTGTACTGACTATGGTTTCTGTTTTTATGACGCGGTGATCCCAAGGATCGATGCTGATCGGTCCATAAACATTCTGTGAAACGGATAATCGGGGGAGAAGTGTTCTCCCACCGATCTCTGCACATAGAGAAGTCTCATTGAATGGCACAGTAACTGCCAGTTTATGAAGGTGCGATCTCGGCACTTCACTGGCGATCTGTGCCAGAATTCACTCCCTGATTCACCAGCTCAGGGGTGCAGAATCGGGGGGGGGGGGGGGGGGGTGAAGAGGGAACTGGGTCTGAGGAAGATTTTAACGTCTTTCAGACCCCCCCCCAAGACTGTAACCATGTCCCCCTGTTATATATAAAACTGTCTGTATGGGGGGGGGGGACTGGTTATTTTATTAACATTAACCACACTGTCCGTCAGTGTGCTGAGAGGTGATAATTTATCACTGCTTAATAAACTGACATTTCAGTATTTCTAGTACTGTAATCTCGTAGTCTCACAAGATTCCAGTATCAGGGGCCGTTCTACAGTGTTGGAAGCGTCTGCAGAAGACTTAACTCCAAAGGTGAAGCGATTTACAGAGCTTTATAAACGGGCACACAGAGGAGAAAGATCTGTGAATGCCGGAGAATGAAGCGGTGAATATATATCTCTGCTTCGTAAACTGACACCTGTGTCTCCTGTAGTTCAGAAGTGGGCATAGTGAATCTGGGGAGCTATTGAAAGCATATTTCACTTTGAAAACCAACAACGCCTGCCTTCCCGATTTGACTGTCCAAAATACATGGGCATTTCAGTAGAGCAAAAAGGCAAATTTCACTTATTCCTTCTATACACACCTCAGGTGCTATGTTATGATGTGGAAAAATAGTGATTGCTATTGTGGTTTTTATTTTATTTATTTTTTAAATTGTTTGCAACCGGTCTAGTCCTTTTGCTCAAGCCTTGGCCCATAAATGGCCAGGTGTCAGCTATGCACACCATTTTAGATATTGTAGACCTTTTATGGGAAGCAAAGATCCTTGGATATACTATATCTTTTGGTAGCAAAGGTCACTCCTTGCACAAACCTACACCCCCCCCCCCCCATCTTTTTTTTCTTTTTCCTACTTAACAAAAAAATTAGTTAGTTAGGGCTCATTTCCACTGGCGTTTTTACAGCCACTTTTCTGAGCGTTTTTTGCAGCTTAAAAACGCCTGTCCATGTTGGTCTATGGCCTCATGTCCACCATGACGTTTTTGAGCTGTAGATGGCTAAGCTGCAAAAAAAAACGCAGGACCAGTGCGTTCTGAAGCTCCAGCAATAGAGCTGTAAAAACGCCAGACATTAAAAAACGCGCACAAACGCTCAAACGCGGCCACAACGTTTTTAAAGCTCCAGCTCCAAAAAATATATATTTTTTCTCTAAAATAAACATGGACAGGCGTTTTTAAGCTGTAAAAAACGCTCAGAAAAGTGGCTGTAAAAACGCCAGTGGAAATGAAGCCTAAAGAATGCAGACTCTTGGCAACCGTAGGACAAAACCAATACAAAATAAAGGACTGAAAATAAATATTTCCTGCATAATTTATCATGACATGACTAAAAAATGTTCTTGCATACACTATATTACCAAAAGTATTGGTTTGCTTGCCCTTACACGCACATCTCAGTCCATAGGGTTCAATATGTTGGGCCAACCTTTGCAGCTATAACAGCTTCAACTTTTCTGCGAAGGCTGTCCAGAAGATTTAGGAGCGTGTCTATGGGAATGTTTGACCATTCTTCCAGAAGCGCATTTGTGAGGTCAGGCACTGGTGTGGTCTAGAAGACCTGGCTCGCAGTCTCTGCTCTTATTCATCCCAAAGGTGTTCTGTCGGGTTGAGTTCAGAACTCTGTGCAAGCTAGTCAAGTTCCTCCACCCCAAACTCGCTCATCCATGTCTTTTATTGACCTTGCTGTGTGCAATCATGTTGGAACAGGAAGGTGTCAGACCTTAGAAATGCGCTTCTGGAAGAATGGTCAAACCTTTACATAGACGTATGCCTAAGCCTTGTGGACTCGGATAGGTATTATATGACCTCACAGGCTTGGCTCCTCCCACCCATACACGTTACACCCTCCTGGTGGGCTTCTTCAGTAAGTCTACTGTGGTGGAGAGGCGAATTATACTCTGTAGTGGTCTGAATCTTGAGGTGAGCAGGCATTTCACTCTGAGGTAGTTTACAGGACACTTTTTTGTGAAGTTTTCCACCGTACTATTTTAATACAGTGGTGGAACATCCGGAAAAGACCATATGTAAAGGTGAGAGACTCTTAAACAGATATTTTTTGTACGATTTAAGAGTGTATATGTTTAAAATTGTGCTGCACTGTATAGAGCTATAAATCTTTTGGATAGACTTCCCAGAAGAGTAGCTGCAAAGGGTGGGCCAACTCAATATTGAACCCTACAGACTAAGACTTGGATGCCGTTAAAATTCATGGGCGTGTAAGGGCAGGCGCCCCAATACTTTGGGTAATATAGTGTATATGAGAGGTTCTGTACTCTCATGAATGTAATCGGTTGTGCAGTAAGGACATAAGCAGGTCTATGAAACTCAATTTTGCCCAATAGCCTGCATTGACATGGCTCACATCAAAGCGATCTCAGTTGTGTCCTGGACATTTCTCACATCCCCCATTTGCTATTCTTTTAGGAAAACTAAGCTTCTCACTTCCCTGCCAGTCATAAATGAGATTTTATTTTTTCAGGGTTGATGAACAGTTGCCTTCTCACACCAGTGAAAGGGAAATGGAGTGTCTCCACCTCTTTTTCACAACCTCTTTCACCTGTTGTAGGAAGCTGATGGTTACACAGTAGTGGGGGATTTGTTTCATTATTATCTTATGTGGCATGTGTAAGAAAGGCGATCTTTCTTGTGTGTAGAAGTTTGTGTACAGGGTAAACTCTTCTTCTTTTCTTTTAACCAAACGCCCCTTTTTTGTATATTCTTATGGTGAAGGCATAAAAATGCATATATTGCAGCTTGCCAGTGCTTTGATGTGGTGGCCTTATTGGTGTTTTCCCCCGAGCGGTGTTTTTTTTTTTTTTTTTTTTTTCCATTTTTACAATCCTGCAAAATTAGACTATCAAAAGGCAAGCAGGAACTGGTCATGATTCGAGCCATGTATGGGCAGGCTGATTGTACCAAAGTTGATCAATGAACTTTGGTACAAGCAGCCCGCTGGATTTTGCATGCAAGTTCTTCCTGTGAGGCAAGCCGCCGGGAGAACACAATGGCTCAGTTTTCACCAGGGGAATCCTAGCATTTTTCTTTCCAGCAACCTGTGATTGCTGTTGATCAAGGGGTTTAGGGATAGACTGGAGGAAAAGAGATCTCTCCTTTCCTTCCTGAGAGATTAGCGGTTTGCCTTGTTTACATAAGAGCACTGCTGATTAGTCTCTTCACAGAATGATTAGAACACCAGGCCTGCTGATTGGTTCCTGCTGTGTCCAATCGCAGCAGGAGCAGCGCTCCGGCGGCACATGCCTGCCTCTTACACCGCATGCACAAAATCACATACAGGTATATGATTTTGCGCATCCGGGTCACCCTGTTGCAGTATATGTACATGGGGCGGTCCGGAAAGTGGTTCGACAATGTCGAGGATTAACCCCTTGGGTTCCACAGTGAATAACGAGCATGCTTTTACTGCATATACGGACTGATTTTTACTGTTTGTGTGTTTTGGCAACACTAAGTTGTAGGTAGCTACAAGGACACAAACTAAACAGTCTCCCATTCAAGAGTTCAATTAACCACCAGAGTGACAGTGCCCTCTCGGTGTTACTGCATCTCTGTAGGAGCAGTGCTGTCTCCTTTTGAACAGGGAGTGATTTAGGACTACAGATCACCTCCTCTCTTCTTCCTTAGTACATGGGTGATTGGCATGTTCTGCAGTCAACAGAGTAAACTGAACAATGCTATCTGATAGTTTTCTGTGCTCGCTGCCTTATCAGCTTACAACAGGGGTGCCAAACCTTTGAAGTGCGAGGGCTGCTTAAGCAACTTGGTAACCAGTCACAGGCCACAATGAGCGGAGCTCACTTTACTTTCCTGCAGGTTATCTGCACTTTGCCATAGACTACCATTATATCCTGTAGGTGTAGTGCACTTTCAGAAAGCGCACCAAACTCGCAGGTACTCCGCACTGCTCTGCACCTGTGGATCAGTTTGAAAGCCCAGTAACTACTGCAGAACAGATATTCATATATATATAATTACTGATTTTAGTAATAAACGTACCTTTTTAATAACAGTATTCTGTCCCAGAGCAGGAGGTCACGGGCCACATAAGAGGGCTCCACAGGCTACTGGTTGGGCACCCCTGTCTTACAATGTTTCTTGCTGAGTAACAGTGATTTTTTATTTTTTTATGCTTTTCAGCAGGCCAAAGGGAACATTTTCATGTTTATTATCAGGGCTTACTTGCATTTTAAGGATTCCTTTTTCTATACTTTAGCAAAATTGTGTCCAGTGAACAGCAAAAATTTAGAAATGATTTAAAAAAGAAAACCTTTATTGGGGAGGGCGGGGGCAAAGTGCCTTTTTTTTTTTGTTGTTGTCATGGCAGCATTATGGTCTGTAGTTTGTAGTTTTGAGACTATCTAGTGATGAGCATGGGACTAGGAGAAGATCCTATTTGCCCTGCTTGTCCCCAGCATATTGATCTTGTGCTTACCATGTCCCTGATCAGTTTCATCAGAATGTCCCAAGTAGAATGGGGGGTTTTCAAATGATCTTGCTATGCTGCTCAACACAGCATGAAACCATTATTTACACAGATGTATTTTACAACTCCTGAGATTGTGCTAGTGAATAATATGCAGATAAGATGTTGTCTTCACTTCTTGATTACAGAAATGGCTATTTTGCTATTAAGGCTCCATGTACACTTGCTTAAATGTTGCTTTTACAGGAGTTTTGTGGTCTGCCTGTAGAAGCTCCTCAATGTTCTTTGTGTCCATGCACATTAGGAGGATTACAGGCATATTTTAATCTTGGCCAGCTCAAAACATCTGAGCTTTTTTTTTTTTTTATTTTTTTTTTTTATGTTGTAAATGATTAAGAGTGCTTTCAATCTGAAATCGCTCCGGTGTCGGTGGTAAAGTGCTGCTGTTTTTAGCGGCACTTTACAATTTTTTTTGCAGCGTTTTTTTTTTTTTGCTGCCAACAGGGCACTTTTAACCCCCATTAGCAGCCGAAAAAGGGTTTAAAGATCAATGGATCAACTTGCGTACAATCAGCCTACCCAAGTCGATCCATGGATAGACTTGAGTACAATCAGCTTGCCCATAGATTGCTAAATCGGGCAAGATTTAATCCATCTATGGCTGGCTGGTAAACTGAAATATTTACAAATGTTGTTCTTGGGTTTTAGTTAAAGAATAGGTATTCTCACAACTGTATATTCTATTGTGTTAAAAGCAAACCACCATTAGTCTGTGAACACACTGGGCACTGTACACGAACGATTTCAAAACATTCCAAATTAATTCTGTTGCTATTGGACTAGGTCTGTGTTTAGCTAAAATTGAATTTCAGTTCAAGCGTTTTTCAATAAAAAATAATCGGTTACTTTACAGCTGGTTGTGTGTCCCTGACAGTGTGCTTTCTGTGTTTGGTATGTCCTTAATGGCCTCTTTGGCAAAGTTCTCTGTGCTTAGCATGTTCTTGGTAGTGCCCAATGTAATCACATTGCCATTGTTTTTGTGTCCTTGTTATGCTAATATCCCTTTTTCACATTGTAACTGCTCCTAGTGGCTATCCATGTTGGGCATTCTCTACCTTCACAGAATATATTGGTGCAAATCTAAAATGAGCACCATGTTAAAAGTAAGAAGAACCTTAGATCATGGGACAGCAGGGCACTGCCATGGGGGACATGTACTATTGCAAAAATATAAAAAAAAGTTCACCTGGGAGGGGAATTTTTTCATACAGCTTCAAGGGAAATATCAAAAAATTAGTTTTAGGTACAGCAGCAACACATGCTTTTTCATCAAGTAGTTATAGGCCTAATTCGGCTAGATACTTGACTAGTAGTTTGCTGAGGCTGCTCCTGGTCTTGCTGATGCAAAATTGTCAGATTTTTTTTTTGCCCCCTATTCACACTGTCACATCACATGTGATTCGCACAGGAATTGCACTGCATTCTTGTGCAAATCACATGTGATTTGACCCAACTCATTTGAATGGCTCAAATCGCAATAAATCTGCATTAAAAAGGAACAGGCATCTTTTTATTCACACTCTAATTGGATCGCATGGGTGTTAATACCATGCGATCCAGTTCAGGTAAACATGCTGTGTTTTGAAAGCTGCTTTTGAGGTGTCAACAACAGCTTGCATGAACACAGTACAATGGTTTTGCAGTGTGGGAAACACACTGGAATCTCTGCTTTTCCCACAGCACATGAATGAATGAATGAAAACTTATATAGCGCGGCACATGCGAACCAAATCGCCTCTGGGCGCTCGTAGTTCCTATCTCTTTTGGTATCAAAAGAGATGAGTTTTAATCTTTCTCCTTTCTCATTGTGAACTGGGGCTTAATGGTGAAGATTTGGCAGGAATGTGCTAGTGACAAAGTATTTTACTATGAAGGATTGCAGTCGCTTGAATACAATGATTGATTGGCAGCAGTCTGTACAAATCCAATGTCGGCCTGCAGGGGAACTTTTGCATGCATAAATGTGCAGTTACCAGCATACAGCCAACGCTTGTCATTTGCCTGTAGGTACTATAAGTATACAAACACCTGGGTGCAGAAATACTTGTTTGTATTTATTTAATGGGCTTTAACCTTTTGCTGCCCCCACACACTGTTCTATGCGGGCGGCAGCTCCAGACTGGGTAATGTACATGTATGCTGCAGCCTTTCATCCGACTTGTGCTGTGATTGGACAAGACATGAGTTTGGCAACAAGGTTGCCCGCCACACAATCCTATTCCCCCTATAAGTCACTGATCGCCGCCATAACCAGTAAAGCTGCGTACATTCGTGTGTGTGTGTGTGTGTGTATATATATATATATATATGCCATAGTTTGTAGACTCTTTTGCACAAGACAGTTAATATGCTTTTTTTTATTTCTATTGAATGTTTTATAAGGAGTGGTAAGGATTTGTGTGTGTGTTTTTTATTTTATGCCATAAAAAGGGGGAAAAAACAGACCCAGTGTTGATACTACTACCACCAAAAGAAGTTCCATTTGTGTGAAAAAGATAAAAAATTTAATTTACATTCAGTGTTGCATGACTGCACAATCGCCAGGTAAAATAGCAAAAACTGATCTGGTCATAAAGGGGGTAAAACCTTTTGGAGCTCAATGGCTAAGAATTAAGAGACTGCAAATGATATAGCAGTGTAAAATTGGCCAGCAGCAGTACAGTTTTAATAAGCAAGGCTTATTCACTAGAGACAAGCACAGGCTGTGGGTTTGCTGTAAGAATAAAGATGCTGTAGAGCAGGGATCTCCAAACTACGGCCCTCCAGCTGCTGCGGAACTACACTTCCCATGAGGCATTGTAAAACTCTGACATTCACAGACATGACTAGGCATGATGGGAACTGTAGTTCCCGAACACCTGGAGGGCCATAGTTTGGAGACCCCTGCTAGAGAATAAAGCAACGTTAAATTGGCCTGCAACAAAAACAAAATGCACATAACAGCAGCCAGTAAAAAACAAATTGATCCAAAATGCCCTCAATATTCATAAGAAAGTTGTTGACTGTCTAAAGAGCTAGCAATCCAAATTGGAGAGTTTCTTCACTGATCCTTATGTCCCCCGTTGTAGTTTGATAGCTTCCAATACATCGACACTATGGCTGTTCTGTGCCCCCATTTTTTAGTGTGGGTGGTCGAATTGTCCAAAAGCCCTCGTTTTGGTCTTTCTAAACCCGCTGACTGTTCAAATGTCATGCAGTGCATTATGGTTGAAAAAAGAAATTCCAGGCAAATTTGCAGAAATGCAAGTATTAACGAATATAGATGCTATGATATCAGTATCGGTAATGTAACATTCTAAATTATTTTTATTTTATGCAAAGGTGTTTTTTGTTCTGTAATGTGTAAAGTTCAGTAATTTGGTTGATATGTTCATGGGCCATGTCCACATTTTATTTTCAGATGTTCCCTTTACCTGTGAATAATGGAAAGAGCAGACCAACAACACTTGCCAGCCAATTTGGTGCATCAGGTAAATATACATTTTGCATATATTAAGAGAAGTGCAGGTTTTAAAACAAGCATGCTCCCGGACAAATGAAGGTAAAAAGGTGTACAAAGAAATAATTAGTTTTTTTTTTTTTTTTTAATCGCTGTATGCATTCAGATCACTTGATTGTGAAACTACAAATGTTCCCATAATGAAGTTGTGTATCTGAAGCCATGTTTACATGAGATCCATGAAGCAAGCAGTGAAAACATTTTGCACTCTGTGGAAGAATGGTGTTCACTTGAATGATCTTCAAAGGATCAGAAGAAAAAAAAAAAATGTTTGTATTGTTTCCCCCATAGCTTCACATCTGCCCAGGGTATTTCTTGCATAGAAACCAAACTTTCCCATGAGCAGGTATTTGTTTTCATAATTTTTAGTATGAAGAGACTTTGGGTAAAGACCTAAATTCATACTGCACATATAAAAGCTGTCAGTGCATTTTTTTTTCATTGCTATGAAGGGTCCTGTATACACCAACTCTCAGAACAATATCCAGCAATGAATTATTTACAGATCCAATGATTTCATTTGTTTGTAGTTTTTAGACACCTGGCCTCCAATGTTAAAGACCTAAGCTGGCCATACACTGAAGAATTTCGTTACGTTTTTTGATTTGATTTTTTTTTAATAGTGGGGTCAAATTGAGATTGAATTTTCTTGCTACTACAGTCAAATGAAAAACGGGATGAAAAAAATAGTTTTAAACAAATTTGTGTGTGTTTTGCGCAATTACACAAATTCCAAAATTACTTCAAATTCAATTTGGCAAGTCGTTGAATGTACTAAGAATTTTTGTATGAATGTTCGTTTGAAAATCTACCAGTGCATGGCCTACCCAATGCTTGTTCTGAAACGCTATTGGTTGTTTGAACATGCAGTGGCAAGAAAAAGTATGGAATTAACTGGTTTTCTGCAGTAATTTGCCTTTAAATGTGATCTTATCCTCCATCTAAGGCACAATAATAAACAAATGTGTTTAAGCTGATAAAACGCAAACCATTCTAATATCTCCTGTCTTTATTGAGGCACATTAAGGCCCCTTTAACACTGGGGCAGCAGCATTGGCGGTAAAGAGCCATCATTTTTAGCGGCTCTTTACCGTCAATTTTGCGACGCTTTTCAGTCGATATCGGGGTGCTAGCAGCCGAGAAAGGGTTAAAAACCACAGCAAGGCATCTCTGCGAAGGCGATTTACTGGCGCTATAGCCGCAGTGCACAATTGATTTCAGTGGGCAGAGCGGTATAAACACTGCTCCAAAGATGCTGCTAGCAGGACTTTTATTTTTTTTTTATTTATTTTTTTAACCGTCCTGCTGGCGCACTGCTTCTAGTGAACGAATACCAGTCTTTCACACTGGAGAGACGGTAGCGGCTGTTTCGGGTCAGTTTGCAGGCACTATTTTTAGCATTGTAGCGCCTGCAAACTAACCCAGTGTGAAAGGGGTCTTAATAAAAGCTTATTGGAGTCAGTAGTTTGCACACACGGAGTCCAGTTAATGAAATTAGTTTGAAGGTGTGGTTTAGAGCTATGTTGTTGAGACATTCAAACATTTTAAGATTGCTGTTCATAAGAAGCATCAGCTGAAGTGATCCATAGCTCATAAGGAGCTCTCTGAAGCCATACAATCAAGAGTAGTTGATCTGTAGAAGGCTGGAAAGGGATGCAAAGCCATCTCAAAGTGTAAGCATCCATCAGTCGACAGACAAATTGTCTGTTTATAAATGGAGACAGTTTAGTACTGTTGCTACTCTTCCTAAAAGGGGGTGCTCCAGCCAAGTTGACTTCCAAGGTACAATGCAGATTTTTTTTAACTAAACCATGAGCAACCGCTAAAGGATTGACAACCTCACTGGGACAGACAAACATCCCTGAGTCTGCCATATGCAAGTCTTTAAACGGGCAGGTGTGCATTTTTAAGGCAGGTGTACACCAGGGAGGAAGCTCCAAAATAAACATTGCTGCATGCCTGAAGAGTACCTTGGAAAACTGCAACGCTACTGGGAAAATGTTTTTCGGAACATTGAAACAAAATTTGAATTGTTCAATGCAATGGTCCAGTATGATGATGGAGGGAACATCATGGTTTGGGCTTGCTTGACTGCCTCAGGGCCTGGACCACTTGCAATCATTTAAGGGGAAAATCATGCCAAAGTTTACCAAAATATCCTGCAATAATGTCAGGATGGCTGTCTACCAGCTAAAGCTTGGTAGAAGTTGGTTGATGCGGTAGGAGCATGACCATAAACATTGAAGTAAATCCACTACAGACTGCCTTCATAAAACAAAAATGCAGCTTTTGGAACGGCCCTGTCAGAGCCCAGAACTTAACCCTATAGAGGTGCTATGGAATGAACTTTGAGAGCCATTCACAACAGACGTCCTACCAATGTGTCTGAGCTGAAGCAGTTTTGTAAAGAGGAATTTCTCCTGAACGTTGTACAGGTCTGATCCAGAGCTACCAAAGCGCTTGCCTGAAGTCATTAATGCCAAAGGAGGATCTATTCACACCAAGCATTCATTTTACTCTTTCCTCCAGCACGGTAAATGTTTAATGGTGTGTTCAAAAAAGATGAGAAATTTAATTAATTTGTGTCATCAGTTTAAGCACATTGTTTGCCTATTGTAACTTAGATGAGAATCCGATCATTTTATGGCAAATGTCTTCAGAAAGCCAGTTAAAGTGTTACTTAGACCACAACTGTAAAATCAGTCTGTGCAGTAAAACATGCTTGTTATACACACTGGAACCTAAGGGGTTAATCCTCTGCATTATGTAAAAAGACTGTTTAATCCTGTATGCAGAGATCCTCCCCTCCCTACACTGTCCCCTGGACAAGTCTGGATAAGACGGAGCTTTTGGAGTCAGGCTGCACATGGTCAGTTTAGTGTATTTCTTTTTTTGGGGGTTATCAGCACAGGGGCAATCGGCACTGTCCAGACAGGAACAGGCCTGCTGTCTCATAGGACATCTCGGTGCAGTATGAAAACTGCTACAAGCTTCACCAGGGACTTATAGAAATCGCAAGACTGCTGGTGAGAAAAGGTATTTTAGCATTTTCCAGTTACTAACATTTTTGCATTTCCATGTTCTGTGGATGATCAGATGGTGAATGCAGGTTCTGGGTTTAGTAACACTTTAATTCCACTGTGTTCATATGCTTTTTGTTGTTACTGTAGATGATGCTCAGAATTTGATGTGTCATATACGGTAGTTTACAGAAGCACCCTTTTTCAAAATTAAAAAGTTTGATATGTTTTTTTGGGGGAAAAAATGGCACTTGCTAAGAATTACACTTCTGATTTGTTTTTGTATAGTACATGGCCATTACCATTGGTGAAGTACATATTCTGTTGAGGCTGTGTTTATGTAAATATGCTGAAAGTCATTTTGTTTTTATAGGTGTGTATGCACAGAATATACACGGCTTCTTTTTGTGTTTAAAAAATGGATCCACACATTCATGTTAATCTAATCTAAAGCTATATTATAGATGTATTGCAATCTTTATAGATTGGACTGAGGCAAGTATGTATGTGCCATACCTGTGGGATCCCCATGGAAGCTGGAAATTGCTCTAAGCACCATGACTACAGTGATCTCCACTAGATTCCAGGTCCCACAGGTATGGCACATATATGGGAACAATGCAAGTATGTAAATTAAATTGCCATACCAGAAATTCAGCGTTGACCACGTTGTTTAGATAGTAAGTTAAATGAAGACTAAAATATTTGCTTTGCTGGTTGTAGATCCTGGCATGTAGATGACCAGTTGCTAGGCTTTCGTGTGTGAAGGCCTAGCACTTGGGAATCGGCTAAATGTAACTGATTATCCCTCTCAGAAAAATTCATATGACCAAAGTATGCAGACTTTTCCATGTGTCTAAGTTTTTTATAACCTAGTTTTGTCTGTTTCCGAGTATAGGTCATCTTTAAATATAATACTACTTTTTTGTAAAAAAAAATAATTTAGCATTTCTTTATTTTTCAAAAAACTTGGTAAAATACAACAGGGAAGATACACATTGTAACGTGAATCGGAGTGTTTTTTGACGTGTATAAACTGCTACAAGGAAGAAAACTTAACACCTTTCTCTGACTTTCTGATGTGGTTCATCACAATGTTGTATATAGTTATTGATGCTAAACCCGGGACCCTGCACGGTTTAGGAGATATCCCCTGTCCCCTGCATGTACCAATGTCATCGACGCATGCGTACTGGGGCAAACTGAAGTAATGGCACCTATGTGTCGTTGCTTCAGTCTGCATGCCGTTACCTGCATGCGCAGGAGTGACATCATTGTGGGAGCCGCGATACCCAAAAGTAACTCCGGGACGACATGTCAGCGGCTGGAGGGGGAGACGTGGACCGATTGTAGGGGCTTCGATCTGAGCGAAGTAATAGATAATGAGCTAGTGTGCTATTTTTTTTTTTTTTTTTTTTTTTTTTTAGTTTTTTCTTTTACAAGGGTTTACTTCCTCTTTTTTTAAAGCCTAAATGTTGCTAAAATAAACACCTAAAAGCCATCACGAGGGACATAACGTAAATGCAATTTATGTTTGTAAATTAAGCTGCTAAATACCCTTTTATCATCAGCAGTATATAGCAGTCTTGTGACTTCTGCGGGTGTCCAGCTAAGCACTGATTAATGCTTGTAGAAGGATTTTTTCATTCTCCTCTGACCCTTCTATGAGGCTGCATAGCCCCTGACTTTGGCACAGGGCCAATCAGCCCTGACCAGACAATCTCATGCACCCTCCCATAAAAACTCTCTACCAATACACACCAAACTAAGCATGTGCAGAGTGCCCCCCAAAGCTTTGTATTTTCAGTAGATGGATTGGGAACAGTAAAAAAGGGGAGGATCAGGGATTGGAGAAGAAGGAATGAGACGGCATTTTTACAAAATGCAGAGGATTAGAACATTGAAAAAAACAATTTAGGGTGGGCATAAGAGTGAGTTTTTGACTTCATGGGCACTTACCAATTGATAAAGATTGCAAGACATCTATAATATAGCTTTAGATTAACATGAATGTGTGGATCCATTTTTTAAACACAAAAAGAAGCTGTGTATATTCTGTGCATACACACCTATAAAAACTAAATTACTTTCAGCATATTTACATACACAGCTTCAACAGAATATGTACTTGACCAATGGTAATGGCCATGTACTATACAAAAACAAATCAGAAGTGTAGTTCTTAGCAAGTGCCACCCCCCCCCCCCCCCAAAAAAAACATATCAAACTTTTTTATTTTTAAAATTTGGGAACCACATGTGTGTACCAATGGCTGTATGCGGGAATGCTTGGGTAGACACCATTGGCTTCTGCATCGGCAGCTACCTGTGCATGTACAGTGCTTCTCCCTGGATGCTACACAGTGCTTCTCCCTGGATGCCACCGGAATTTATCTGATCATGGCCACATACAGCCATTGACTTGTATTGGCAGCTGTACACAGCATATGCAGCACAGCATATGCAGCTTGCTGGGTACGGGAAGCACCAGGGATTTTACTCCTCATCACACAGTAGCTGGCAAGAGTCTGTGTGCCTAAGACCTCCTTTTTTTTTTTATTGGTTTTCAATGAAACAAGCATTTTGATAGTCATAAATCCGCATTAAGTTTTTATTGCACATGTTCAATAAAAACAAATTAATAAAAATGTTCTTTTAAAATTAATATTTCATATATGTATTTAAACAAATCTGAAGGAATGACTTAAAGTGGAAGTAAACTCGGGCCTCAAAATCCACATTCAGCATTACATCAGCCTAGGTAAACATTACAAAGCACACTGCAATGTCCATTTTCCTGTTCATGTCATTTTTTTTTCATGTAACTTTTCTTTGCGTTCATTTTCTGTCCCCTGGCTGTAGCGCTTGGTATCCTGTTCCAGTGCGGTGTGCTTTTCTTTGCCTTCTGCAGATATATGGCTGTAACTTGTGAGGGACTTCTGACAAGGCCCAATGTTTACACCAGCCAGGGCCAGAGCTTTTGTGTAATTTTAAATGGAATGCTGCCGAGCAGTGGCGGCTGGTGCTTAGAATTTCTGTTTGTTTGCAAAAAAAATTTTTTTTTTCATGATAGTTCAATCAATTGCAGCCTCACTGTGCCCCCATCATATGCAGCCTCTGTGACCAGACTCCTGAATAGGGGGTGGTAGCAGGGGCATTGGATACATTCGTGTAATTCATGAAGTGATCTATTTCACACAGAGGGGGGTGGCTGGACAGAGGGGTGGCGCCCGTGGGCCCTCAATAAACACGACACGTTTGTGAAGGGTTTGACGGCACACTGAGCAGGCAGAAAGGCGCAATGCGAAAATGTCACTGCAGGGAACAGCAGCAAAGGTTTGGGAAATGTAAGGTAATTAATTATGATGTGAAAAAAGTACTATAGGAGAGTTTTTTTTTTTTTTTTTTTTTTTACCACTTTAAGAGGTAAGGGGAATAAGTTTTGAGGTGATTAGGGGAAATGAAAGCCTCGTACACACGATCAGATTTTCCACAGACAAAGCCTTGGACTATCGCCTGAAGTGCATTGGCCAGGAACTAGTCTAGTCTTGCATATAAACGGCACACAATTGCAGACCAACAAACACGAACGTAGTTGCGTACTACATTGTTTTTCAGCTCTTTAGCACTACCCTTTGGGCACCTTCTGCTAATGTTGTGTTTGGTGAGAATTTCTTTCGAGCATGTGCGTTTGTCCAAAGGATTTGTGTACACACGCTCAGAAAATCTGACAACAGACTGTTGTCCGCAGAAAATTTTCCAGCCTGCCATCCAAAATTTGTCCAGAAAATCCAACAATTATCCTGCGTATAAACGGTTGGATTTTCTGCCAACAGCCTGTCCTCACACAATTCCCGTCGGAAAATCCGATCGTATTTGAAGCTGTAGAATGAATGTTACTTTTTATATTTATAAATCCTGCTTCTGATGATTGTTTATAAACACTGTGCAGAAGGTTCATCTTTGACTGCTTAATTAGCTGCTTTATTACACAGCATGCTTTGATCTCCCCCCCCCCCCCCCAAGTTATAGACAGAGTTTGAAAGGGATAGATCTTCTGTCAGGCTTTTGTCATGATCTGGGGTCCCCATGGGGAGATTTTCTCTTTCTTCCTGTCTGGACACAAAGTGATGATGGCAAATCTCCCTAATGGGGACACAGACTGCAATGAAATCCAAAAATCCCTGTGGTTATCTGTTATCAGTCCCAATGACAACGTCTCCCCTTATTTTGTGTATTGCGGTGTATAGGCTGTCGCAGGAGCAGTAAATGAGGTGAAATGTCCCCAACCACGTCAAGGCAGCAATAAAAACCTGGCAAAATTATTCATTCTTCTCGAGCAATGTTTTCATACCAGGCTGGTGTATAGGCTGTCGCAGGAGCAGTAAATGAGGTGAAATGTCACCAACCACGTCAAGGCAGCAATAAAAACCTGGCAAAATTATTCCTTCTTCTCGAGCAATGTTTTCATACCAGGCTGGTAAAGCCAAAGCTGCCATAACCAAGGTTTACATCAGCAGCTTATTGGATTAAATAAATGTCCATTAATGCATCCATTCTATTTCTGTACTGATTCTTGTCCGGTGGGTTTCCTCCTTTGGGCCTTAGAACTTCTCTGGCAAGTATATTGTGAGCTGTCACATCCTGTACACTGACCCCTGTGCAGCCATGTGACCCACCAAGTCAAAGGTCCCCTACCCACCTGCTGCATTCTCTGAAAGTGTTGGCTAGTGAAGTGACAAGCTACAGGATGTAATTCCTCTGCAGTGCTTGGAGAACACAGCGGGGAAGGATTGCCCTGGCTGTGTGCACATGCGTAGTATGCTTTTCAACAGACCAGCTTACAAACACTATGGATATCCTTTTTCTGTATTTTTATGTGCGGTCTGTAAAAATATAGATGGCTTGCAACCTAGGGACGGGATAATATCATAGGCTCATGCTATTTGCATATCTGGAAGGGCTCTGAGCAGTAATACATTGATGAAAAGTGTCACTAGCATTAAGAGCTGTACCAGGCCAAGCTGACTTCATATCACTTGTTATAGAGGTCTAAATGGGCTTCTTGCAACCACCCCTGTCTTGAAGTGATAGCTGTTGGAATCCATAATCTATTTCTTGATGAGAAATCTATGCAATGATAATATCCTGTTCTGTAAAAAGTACCGGTAAATGTTAACGCGTGCACACCGCACCCACATTGCGGAGTGTCTTGGTGATTTGGCAGTGCAGTCACAGACGAGCATATGTCTCACCGCCTGTCATTCTCCAAAAGGATTCTGGTCACCTGCCCATCTATGGCTAGCCTGGCTCTCTACCGTTGTATGTAGTACCTGCCGCCCCTTTTGCATTTTAGTGTTTCTCTCGGCATATTTCAATGTATTTTTATGTGTCTATCTGAAAAAGTATTTGGTTTTCTGTCTATCACTTTCCCTCTACCTTCTCTTCCTTTCCTTCCCTCCTATCATAAAACACAATTCATCAAGGGAATTTGATGAATATTCATGACCTGCAGAAATTAATATGCATAATTATGTAAATTATATAACAGTTAAGCAACCAGATCTCTAGAGTGGCAGAAAAAGGAGGCAGTAGTGCGAGCACAATAGAACCAATAATTAGAAGGTATCATTTTGGCTCTATTTTGTTGCTTATTCAAGCGGCACAAAATGGTAATATGGTGTCTGTGTACAAATTTACTGTGTGCTGTACAAGCATGGAACTTGGAGAGATATGACCTACAGAAAAGCAGGATTGAATGTTTATCATTTTTAAATATATAAATATTTTTGTTATAACCATTGGAACAGCTTGATGTCTGAGTGCTGCTGAAGGTTGGACCATTCTATTCTATGTACATATATGCACCCATACATTGATTGATTTTTTATTTATTTTTTTCTTCTGTTTAAGGTATGGAGGAAAGAACTGCATCTGGTGCCTGGGGAGCTGGTGATCACAATGGTTCCTCATATGATCAAGGAAGAGTAAGTGGGAGGAAAAATAAATAAAAACGTGATGGCAGTCCAGGAAAGTTTATAAACCTGACAAAGGATTTGTAATTCTGCTTATCCAGTCTTATAATGTAAACACCCCTGTCAGCAAACCCCTCTGCATTTTAAGCAATATACATGGTTTAAGACCACAAACCTGCTGATTGGACAAAGTAGAAGCAGCTTACAATTATGATGTCACCGTGCTCTCCCTTCCTGTAGGCATGTTCACAAGTGCTAGACTGCTAGCACAGTACAAGACTATAAAACCATAAATGGCTTAGTGTTAAGCCTCCCTCTCTCAGTACGAGTACTGCTGTGCAGGGATTTACGAGACTCCCATCGAGTACATTTGATGCTTGTATGTGAAGTCCATATAATGGGAGTCCAAAAAATTATTTTCTGTTTTCACCTTTTGCTTTTACTTTTTTTCAGGGCTATGGTGATTCCTCCCATTATGGTGAACCCAGGGATCATCCTTCACATGAAGGCAGTTTGTCATCTACTCCTTTCTTAACAACTGGACTTGTAGGTGAGACACAAGTGAATGTAGATTCAAAGGTGCAGATATGTTCATCAGATATGCTGTAAATATTAGTTAAAAATCTGCTCCAGGTCTAAATAACTGGATTTTTCACAGATTTACTAGTACAAACGAGTTGCCATTGATTTACAGATCTGTCTAGCGCACACTTTTTTTTTTTTTTTAACCCAGTGGACTAAAATATATGAAGAGCTTGGGAGGAGCCAGTGTACTTGCTATGCAATGTTAGTAGAGCAATCTCCCCCGCTAAGCTAATGTATTCTGACGGTGGGCGGCTATCGGAACAGGCAGATTTGCACTCTCAGCCAATGGCTAAGAGTGCTGATCGGATGCCAATTGGCAGAACTTTTTAGTTTATGCCCCTTCAACATAAGCCTCATAAGCCCCTTCGCCACACACGCCTCCTGCCCATGAACTGCTTCCACTCTTTCTTTATCAGAACCCCTGTTGCTCTTCTGCCACCTCTATCCTTCATCTAGCCCACCCGTATCTCTGTATATCGTTAACCACCATTCTACATCTTTCTTTCTTATGGTTGATGATCAGCTCTTTCGCTGCTTCCTATGCTCCTCTCGACTGGACAGATCAGCTTACAATCTGTATTCTCCCTTGTTAAATTTAGTGAGATCTTACGCCCAATATTTTTGTTCAGCTAAAATATTGTCTGAGCAGTAATGCGCATACCAGTGCATTGACTCGTCAAAGGCCACAAACCTTTTTAGCCTTCACAAACACATTCATGAACAGGCACACATTTGCTAGTATATAAGCGGTACAGTACCTTTAACATAGAGATAATACAATTCATATTCAATTTTTTTTTATTTTATTATTTTTTTTTTTTAGATCTGTTTTATGTTCCGTAAACATAACAAACTTGTGCCTTATTTTAATTTCTGTCCACTGGGTTATTTATTTTAGGGAAGAATGAGCGACCGTCTTATTCAGCATTTGTACGAGATCCTGGAATGCCTCCAATTAATCAGGTACTGTATAAATGTTATTGTATGCACGCGTGGGTATATGTCTGTATATACACACGTGATGGGGAAAAAAGAAATGGGACTTGATGGGTCCCGCAAGAAAATGCATTTTTGATATATAAAAATATCAAACTGTAGTAATACAAAAATGTAAAAAAAAGATGTCCTACAGGGAGCTGTGGTGGCTCAACGTGATTGGCACTGCGCTGACAAGCCATTCACCTCTGCAGCCAAGGGTTCGGATCCCGGTCTCGGCTACATGTGAATTGAGTTTGGTGGTCTCAGCCCGGCTCCCGGTGGGTGTGCTATGCAAGGTACGCCTGTGCTCAGTACACCCACCCCCCCTCCACAAAAACCACCACACTTGCACGCACACGAAATTGGTTTAAAACACACGCACTTTGGCCATGCGGTCTCCTAAAATAAAGAGAGGCGAAGGACCTACGGGGCTGGCTGGGTGGGCTAGGCCCCCTCACTCCCTCATAGGGGGAGTCCCTCTGCCCCATTGGGGTCCCGTTGGGCTCCCAAGAGGAGCAGGTAGGGCGGGGTGAGTGGGAGGCCCCCCTTCACACCCGCCATTGCCACCAGGGGCATGGAGAAGGATGGCGATTGCCTCCAGGGGGAGGGTCTGCCTACTCCCAACTGCTGCAGTCCGGCTCCTCTCTCTCGAGTTCACGCACAAAAATACACTTTAGAAGAATAAGAAAAAAAAAAAAAAAGATGTCCTACAAGTCTCCCGAGGAAACCATTGTTTTTGACGAAAAATGTAGAGCAAGAAGTTACCGCTGTTTACTCAATATATGGTTGTTTGATGACATCCTGGACCTTTATGGAGGTAAAGGACCTGGCCAGGTTTTGAGATTCGGCACTGCGTCGCTTTAACGGACAATTGCGCGATGTGGCTCCCAAACAAAATTGGCGTCTTTTTTTTTTATATACAAAATAGAGCTTTCTTTTGGTGGTATTTGATCACCTCTGCGTTTTTTTTTTTTTTTTGCGCTATAAACGAAAAAAATGCAATATTTACTTTTTCAAAAAGATATATAAAAAACGTTTCTCCCTCGGTTTAGGCAGATACGTATTCTACCTATTTTTGGTAAAAAAAATAAGCGTTTCGATTGGTTTGCGCAAAATGTATAGCGTTTACAAAATAGTTTTATTGCATTTTTATAAGTGTATTTTTGTTTTTTAATTTTCCCGTGACTGCGACATTATGGCGGACACATCGGACAATTTTGACACATTTTTGGGACCATTGTCATTTTCACAGCAAAAAAATGCATTGTTTACTGTGAAAATGACAATTGCAGTTTGGGAGTTAACCACTAGGGGGAGCTGTAGGGGTTGTGTGAGTCCTAGTATGTAGGGGGGTGTGGCTGGACGTGTGATGCCATTGATTGTGTTTCCCTATATTAGGGAACACACGATCAATGAAGCTGCCACTGTGAAGAACGGGGAAGCTGTGTTTACACACAGCTCTCCCCATTTTTCAGCTACGGGGACCGATCGTGGGACTCCGGTGGCGATCGGGTCCCGAGGGTTCGGATCGGGGCGCTGGACACTTAAAGAGGACGTACAGGTATATCCGACGTATATCTGCAGGAGGCGGTCCTTAAGTGGTTAAAGTCCCATTTCTCTTTTCCGATCATATGTATGTATATATAGGGATGTGGTGCCTTTGACTATCCAACCTCCAGCAAATCATAATATGTCTGTCTGTATGTATACTATGTTTCCCTGAAAATGAGACCTAGCGGTATCTTCCAGGTGGGCTGCAATATAAGCCCTAGTTTAAAATGCTTGTAAAATCCTATAATAAACTCTATTATAGTAGTATATAATGTACAATGTGTGCCTGTAATTTAATTGTGGGGAAGAGAGCTCCGGCAGGTCACAGAAGCCTAGAGCGGCGCTATACCGAACGTATTTGGCACAATTGTATTAAAGAAACACACATTGTACACTATATAATACTGTAATAGAGTGGATTATAGTTTTTACAAGCATTTTAACTCGGTTCACACTGGCATTTCCCGTCAAGCAGGAAGAGAAGACGGCACGTTACATTGTAAGACCTTCCCCGAAAATAAGCCCTACCGTGTCTTTTGCCCAAATTAATATAAGACCTGGGCTTATGATCGGGCAAACACTGTGTGTGTGTGTGATATTTCTATAAGTCTTTACTCGATTTTGAGATATTTTTGATTATTTTCCAGCCTGGATTTATGCCAGGGGATATGGGGATAAACAATTCCAGTGCCCTCTCGCCCACCACTGGAAAAGGAAGCTCACAATTTTACCCTTACACAAACAATACACGGCGGCGTCCCGGAGATGCTAATCTAGGTAAGAGAATGTGTGAATTTGTGTTTTTTATTTTGTGTTTTTTTTTTTTTTTTTTCAAAATTGGAATTGATGGGCAGCGCTTTGGAAGCGCCACAACACTGACACTTTTAACACCTTCGGCTGCTGGCAGGGGTTAAAGGCGCTTTACCGCTGTTTAAGCTGGGCTTTTAGGTCGCTAGCAGACCCGCTGCCACAGTGTGAAAGCAGCCTAATTAATCTTAACGGCAATGCAATTATTTTAGTTACCGTATTTATCGGGGTATACCGCCCGCCGGCGTGTAGCGCGCACCCCAAGCCTAGAAGGGAAGTATAAGGAAAAAAAATACATTTTGAATGCCCCTCGTCGGTGTCTTGTCGGGCGTCCGTCTGCGGCCTTGGTGGTGTCCTCCCCGCTTCTCTCGGCTCTGAATGCGCTGTCTCTGAGCGCCGCTGACATAGACCGAGCTGAGTGTACCCGAATGTACTGCGCGCTCGGCTCCACTCACATAAAGGCTAGGAGGCAGGCAGGCAGGGTGTGACCGCGAGCGGAGCCGAGCTTAGCCGAGTGCGCAGTACACTCGAGTACGACTCGGCTCGTCTATGTCGGCGGGGCTCAGACAGCGCGGATCGGCGTATAACGCGCACCCACGATTTTCCCCTGATTTTAAGGGGAAAAAAGTGTGCGTTATACGCCGATAAATACGGTAATATAAACGGCTAAATATCTTTTCTCATCAGCAGTATATAGCAGTCTTGTGACTTTCATCAGTGTCAAGCCGAGGACTGGTTAAAGCTTGTAGAAGGGGGTTTTCATTCTCCTCTTGACTGTCTTTTGAGGCTGCATGACCCCCGTACCCTCTTCTGGGAAAGTGCTGATTGGCTCTGTGCTGAGCATATGCACCCCCCGCCCCCCAAAAAAACGGAATACTGCCTATGACCCCAAGAACACCAACCCCCCCCCCCCCATCAAACATGGAGGTTGAAACAAAGGGATGATGGATGGAGCCATGTACCATCAAATCTTTGAGAGCCTCCTTCCCTCAACCAGAGCTTTAAAAATGGGTCGTGGGTGGGTATTCCAGCATGGTAATGACCCAAAACACACAGCCAAGACAACAAAGGAGTGGCTCAAGAAGGTCCTGGAGTGGCCTAGCCAGTCTCCAGACCTTCATCCCATTGAAAATATGTGGAGAGAGCTGAAGGTTTGAGTTATCAAATGTCGGCCTTGAAACCTCAATGAATTGGAGAGGATCTGCAAAGAGGAGTGGGGCAGAATCCCTCCCGAGATGTGTGCAAACCTGGTGGCAAACTACAAAAAACGTCTGCGCTCTGATTGCCAACAAAGGTGTGTTTGTTTGTTTTTTTGTTTTGTTTTTTCCCTCACTGTAGGAGAGTTTAATTTCACTTAAGTAGGACTTGCTAATTTAGAGCTAAATATTTTAATTTTTTTCTACATAAACCCAGTTGTGACTAGTTTAATGCAGGGGTTACTAACCATGTGTTTTTGTTGTTGTTTTCATCGTGCAGATCCCCAGCCTAAAAAAGTGCGCAAAATACCCCCAGGACTCCCTTCATCTGTAAGTAGTGTGTGCATATGAAAATATGAATGTAATATTGTTTTAAAATGGTGGTTTGTATCGTTGTCTTTTTTTTCCCTGCATTTTCTTTGTAAAGAACACAAATTTGCTATATTGATTAATACAAGAAGAAATCTATCGAGAATAGAATTCTATTGGTGCTTTCTGCTGCATTGTTCCTCTGCCACTGCCACCAACAGTTTGCACACTATTCAATGCCTCCATAGCAAATTAGATCAAGTGCAACAACATCATTACCAAGCCAGAGCACACAACATCATAAAATCAAATTGTATCACAATGGAAAAAAAATATCAAGCTGTGACGGCACATAATACCACATAAAGTCTGTCGCAGTCTGCATCTTATTGAATTACAGAAGCAAACTGTTGAATGCAGCAGCATATTTCAGGGGACAATTGGATTAAACTAGGGAATGGCTTAGAATGTCACCCATTTTTACTCCCACACTTTTTAATGCCCCTCAGCAGAAATACTCATCCCTTTTCACATCAATCTGACACTTGGCAGGATAATTTTCACCCCACTTGGGGTATAGCAGCTAATCGGCTCATCGGATTTGTCCAGCCTTGATCCTTAGAGTCGGTTCACACACAGGCGGCACGACTCCGGGGGCGGCTCTGCAAGACGACTTCAGTATAGAAGTCGATGCAAGTCGCCCCGAGCCGCCCCCAAAGTCGTACAGGAACCAAATTTCTAAGTCGGAGCGACTTGTGTTGCTCTGATTAGAACGGTTCCATTGCATTACATGGGAGGCGACTCGTCGGGCGGCTGAGCCGCCTGACACGTCGCCCCAGTGTGAACCGACTCTTAAGGCTGCTTTGACAATTTTGTTTATAAATATGAATCTACTATTGACTTTATTTGAAATAAACATGTTAACATTTCAGCTTTGAGCAAGTTCTAAATCTAAAGGCCGTTTCACACGGGGTGGATCCGTGTGGGGGCTCCGCTTTGCTCAGTGGCAATCACTCCGTTGATCCCCGCTGAGTAGGCAGATGACATGTCTGTCTCTGCACACTGTGCAGGGACCTACCTGTCAAAGCGCCGCTCCCCCCTATGGGGGATCAGATGACGATGGCCCGTAGAGTCAGCGCTGACATCCGTGGCTCCATAGAGCTGCACGGACCGCACGTTCAGGTCCGCCTAAAAAAACTGACAGGTGGACCTAAGCGGTCCGCCCATGTGAAAGGACCCTTAGGTTTACTTTCTTTCATGAAACCTGAACGTGCATTGGAAGTTTGGTGTTTCTTTTTTTTTTTTCTTTTTTTTTTGTGCAATATGAAACAGTTTCTGCTATCCTTTGCCTTTTGATGGTGGGCTTTGCTGGTCTGGTCTTTTTATTTAATTTTTTTTGCTATCTTCTGAGCCAAAACAATATATTCATGACTCGTTCTAAAGGTCATTTTTGTTTTTTCTCTTTTTCAAAACATGTTTTATACAGAGCACCCCCATTCCTCTTCCGTTTGGGTCCCCTGCAGGCTTACTCCTGAGTCACGCTCCTGTGAGTGGACATTGTCCATTTAAGTATGGAGTGCGGCTTGGCCCTGCCCCCACTCTCTTCTCATTGGCTCACTGCCTGTGGATTGACAGCAGCCGGAGCCAATGACTCCTGCTTTGTGAGCCAATGAGGACACGGGTCACATGATAGCCACTGCTCTAATGCACATTGCTGGATCGAGATGGGGCTCAAGTATGTATAAGGGGGGCTTTACCTTAACCCCTTAACCGCCTGCCAACCCCCCCCCCCCTTCCTGCTGCAGTACAGGCACAATCGCATATCTGTAGGTTGCGGCTTTCTTCCAGGTCCATGCTCACGGACTGGGAAGGCTGTGCGGACATTCGCTGCAGCACAAGACGATCAGCGGGTCCTGGCCAATTTATAGCGGATACCCACTGATCGGCTCAGGGAATGACACAGAGGGCCCTATGCTTGTAAACGCAGAGCTCTCACACCAGCTGCTGTGTTGTAAACCGCGGCTGAAGTACGCAGCAGTGTTCAGGATCATCACTCTGTCTATAGCTGTCCCTGCCACCACCCCACTCAGAGGACCATGCCCATATACCACTGCAGCACAGTGTTGTGAACCAGACACACAGGGGACTCGACAAGGTAATCGCACCTAAATGTTTGAGATTACTCTCATTGGTGTCTGGATTTTCTGGTAGCATTTCCAGCTTAAGTCAAAGCCTGTGGGGATTGAAAGAAATGGGGATCTCTTCAAACTGTAGCATTTCAGGGGGCACTAAAATATTTTTTTAAAGAGACAGGAAGGATGGATCACTTTCATGTTTTCCCGTCAAGTAGTCTTGAAGACCTATTTACTGCAACTTTAGTTTGGGACAGTCTTTTTCTGTAAAAAATTATTTTGCATGCAATTTTACAGGCAGTCCCGGCGTTGGCATAATTCTAGATTCTGTAGGTTTGTTCTTGGGTTGCAATTTTATTCAAGTTGAAACAGGTACTCTCCTTTCCCTTCCTAGTCACCAGATCTCAATCCAATAGAGCACATTTGGGATGTGGTGGCATGGGAAATTCACATCATGCATGTGCAGCCGACAAATCTGCAGCAACTGTGTGATGCCATCATGTCACTATGGTCCAAAATCTCTCGGGAATGTTTCCAAAACCTTGTTGAATCTATGACACGAAGTATTAAGGCAGTTCTGAAGGCAAAAGGGGGTCCAACCCTAGCAAAGTGCACCTAAATAAAGTGGCCGGTGAGTGTACATCTACCATATAAAATCAGGAGTTCCCCTGTAGTGCTTTTTTTCTTTTCAGAAAAGCTTTTTTGCTTTTTTTTCCTCCAGGGAGTATTGATAGTCAACTTACTACTTTGTACTTCATCTATGACCATCCATTTGATTTAGTTTCAGCACAGAAGGTTCAAATAAACGCCTATGTGGCTCTTAAACACAGTTGACCTTATTTTAATTGTTGCTCTAATTGTTAGATGCATGAATAAAGTTGTTGCTTAAATATATTGTTGTGGCTGTGTTTGCAATTTGATCCTGGATAATGGAGAAACCAGTGTTTGCATTGTATTTTGGCAGTAACTTTTTAAAGCTGTGCACCAGGAAAAAGCTGTTTTTGACATTTACTGGGTCCAGCTTGCTTCCCTCCAGTTGTATGCCATTAGAGGGTTGCTGGGGATGCTGAAAAGCTTGTATTATGGTGCATAACACTGTCAATTTTTTTTCTGGCTTAACAAAAAAGAGTGTGTGTGGCCAGATTTGGGGCCCTTTTACACGGTTTCTCTGAAATAAACGCGGTAAAACCGCATGCGTTTTTGTGCCTTTTCTGTATTTCTCACTCCCAGCCTGCACCTGTGAAACTTGGACATGTGCCCCAAAAAGGACCATGGGTGTGTGTGTTAATGCGTTTTTCCATTTATTTCAATGGGTAAGTGCGTTTTGGTGCGCTCTTTAAACATGCACCAAATTGCAGCATGCAGGTCTTTGGGGGGGAAAAAAGACTGTATCTGCAGCGCATTGGTGTGTAGAGTTCCAGAAGATTTTAAAGGGATAAATTATTCATGCATTTTTTGTTCCACTTTTTAAATGCCAAAAAACGCATCAAAATGGAATACTCCGAAAGTAACTAGTATTCTTTTCACTAGATATGAGGATTTCTTTGAATGGAAAGTGAGCCTTTTATTTTATTTTGTGACGATATTACCAGACAATATCTGCATCAATAAGTTGAAGAGCGATTGTATCTCTCCCCCCCCCCCATCACTATATGAGAAGAGAAACTATTAGCAGATGAACAGGAAAATCAAAGCCAGCAGTGGTATGCAGTTTAATGCATTTAAGAATTTAGCATCCCCAGCAACACTCTGGATGTAGCATACCAATAATTGGAGGTAACAAAGCTAAACTCCCAGAAAATATTTTTTTGACACTTGAGGTGTCCAGGTTAAGGGTAGCATCGCACAAGATACAATTTAATTTAAAAACTGAACTCCAGCAATAATGTGTATTCAAAGACCTCAATCTGTTGTGTGCAAACGTTTTAAAATGTATTATTCATTCAATTGGGGTTTGGTATCAGATGAAGTTGATGTGCTGACAGGAGGACAGAGCAGGGATAACTTAATCAGTCTGCTCAGTGATGGGGGCGAGTGTAGACCTACACAACTGCAGTTGGGAAAAGTAAGCTTGGCAATCTAGTTAGGTCCCAGCTGAAATATTGCCCAAGAATGTGTCCATCCAGTCCTGTGTATTAAGCTGCTTAATGTGTTTGCAATTTGCTATAAAAACAATAAATAAAAAACAATCTTCTGTTTTGTTTTTTTTTTAAATCTAGAAATACAGTTTTTATATTGAACTATTGAGGTTAAGGATCTTGTCATAAAATGTAGGTGCTACGTATGTTCAAGAGCACAGTAAAACAAACTGTGTCAGGCTTGCTGCTACTCACCACTCCCCTAGTGCTTTAACACCCCCTCGCCCCACTTTCCAGCCAGACAGTGAAGAGGAAATTACTTCATTCTCCTGGAGGGGGGAGCAAGCCCCCAGCCTTTTCTAACACTTACAGGGGGCTGAGAAAGGGCGGAGGAGATTTTGTCTGATTTACTGCTTCCTGAGTAGCGATTAACTCCTTCAGCTCCCGCCTGTAATCTAGGGATGTTTTTTGATTTTTATAGTGAAAAATGCAGAGGCACATGTGCCTAATAATAATAATAAAAAAAAATATAGATAGATAGATATATAGATATAGTGTTTTTTTGGTCTTGGTGGAGGGAAAAAGATTTAAATTCTATTTTTTTTTTTTTTTTTTTTTATACCTACGGTAAATTGAAAAGAGTAGGCTGCAACCGTTTTATTATTGTTCATGTGGTAAGCTTGTTGAATTTTGATGGTCTCGTAGAGGTGGAAAAAAAACGTCCAAGTAACCCTCTGGTTTTACCTTTTTTTTACAGAAGGGTTAATTTGGCTCCAGTGAAATCTGAGCCTCTAGTCTGGGAAAAGCTCTGGAGATCTCTTGGGAGGGGGAGTGGAATTCCTCAGTGCTTTATACATGCATCACTGTATGGGATAGAGGATGTTCCTATTTCTTTCCTTAAGTCATCATTCACTGCTGTCTTTGTGTTTGTTTTATGTACATATTGGTGATCCTATTTTGTTTTATATTTAAATATGTAAGGAAGCAGCGGCTCTTGCTTTGATAGTGCAAAGCTTTCAGCTTTGTCTTCTTGCTCGGTTTTTATGTTTTTTTTTTTTTTTTCACCTCTGGCTGTGCATATGCCATCTGCTGGTTTACATAGAATATTTCAGTGCAGGCACCTCCTAGCATGTTTGTGACATCCAATGTAATATTTTAAAGCTGAATTCTGGCATAGAAAAGGCATGTGTATTCTTCCTTGAATCCTTAATAAAACAGGAGCAACCTACCCCATCCACATACACAGACCAGTAAAACTGTCCTGTCAGTGGCAGCTGAATGCCCACACGTATCACAGAACAACCCACACAGGCACAGCTATAACACAAGCATGACGACCAGATTTAAAGAACTACATACATGCATAATGAGTATTGAGGAAAAATATAACTGGAAAAATTGACTTTATAGGCACCACTGATAAAATTTTATATGTTTTATTACACGCATCACATATAAAATCCGAAATTTAAAAGACTAATTGAGAACACACACACACACACATATACTGGTGACAACCCCAACTATTTTCATGACGGCTAGTACAAAGTATGAATTACGGGAAGTTTGACTTGTTTCGTGGGGAACCGATTCTTCAGGAGCTTATATACAATTTCTCTGACATGGTTATGTGGGATCAAATGGATAGTCCGTAAAGGTGTGAACAGAACCTCTTCACAGATAAGTCCACCATATATAGTGGATCACCCTTCAGTGTTATATAGGAGTGTCCAGACTAAATGTCCATTAACTGCATTCGCTTTTGCAGTTGTGTATAAACACTCTAAGGCAGTGGTTCTCAACCTTCTAGTGCCGTGACCCCTTGATAAAATTTCCCAAGTTGTGGGGACCCCTAACAGTAAAATTGTTTTCGAAGCGTGGGTTGTTAGCACCCAAGGCAAGAAAAGTAATTTGCGCCCCTAACCCACAGACATTTGGCACTCCCTGAGTCCTTTTAATGGCAACTATAATCGCAAGTACTGTCACACACTGTGTCTCCAGACATCTATTCCGAAATCAGGAGATGGGGTCTCCTCCAGCCCCTCCCATTTCACATTCCTCACCAGTCAGCTGACCTCTAGTCTTTGCCCTCCCCAGCCATGCCGTGAACTGAATGGGCACCTGCAAAAAAGGCCGAGTGGGTGGCTGCGGGCTCCAGGGATAGCCCTGCTGGGTGGCTCCAAAAAGGCTGGGAGAGTGATGCAGGCTTCAGGAACAGCCCAAGATTTGGTGACCCCTGGCAAATCATCATTTGACCCCCAAGGGGGTCCCCACCCCCAGGTTGAGAACCACTGCTCTAAGGGGTGTGGCAACTCCGCACAAGCCATACTGCAGGAGCACACTTGGGAAGAGAGGTAATGGCTTTTTAAATTCTGTTTTTATATTTGTGGTGTGTTTAATAAAATGTATTACTTTTTAATACATTTTATTAAACACACCACATAAATTGCCACACACCTTAGAGTGTTTATACACAAACGCAAAAGTGTATGCTGTTAATGGACATTTAGTCTGTGAACACTCCTATATAGCGCTGAAGAGTGATCCACTATATATGTTCGACTTATCTGTGACATTTTCTTTGAGGCACTGAAGTGCTTCTCGGATACTAGCTTGAGGTTCCGTTCACACCTTTACGGACTTTCCATTTAACAATATTTTGAATACTGTGGGAGAGCTAAGCCGACTTGGTTTGATCCTACATAACAATGTCAGAGAAATTGTATATAAGCTCCTGAAGAAGTCGAACTTACTGTAATTCATACTTTGTACTAGCCGTTGTGACAATAGTTGGGGTTGTCACCAGTATACAGTGCGTGTGTGTGTTTTCTCAATTAGTCTTTTAAAATCTAATTTTATATTTATGTGGTGTTAAAAAAATAAAAAAAAGGAAAAAAGTAATAAATTTTATTAATCAGTGGTGCCTATAAAGTCAATTTTTTCAGTTATATTTTTCCTCAATTTCTATGTACGTACGTGTAACCAAAAATATACTTGTCCAAACAAAAAACGCAAATGTCTGTTGCTAACTCCTGTATTTTTGACAGCCATCTTGGAATCTGGTTCTAAACCGCTTCTATGGAAATGGTTTAAAGCTTAACAAATCATTAAGCCCGGGTGGGTGGTAGCTCATGGATCGTTTATCCATTTGGCCTCTTTATAGGAGTCTTTCATTAAACTCTTCATCTCTCAGGTTCTTGTACACGCTATCCAAAGCATCAAACCTAATTGCTGATTTTGTATTATAGCTGTGACTAAATCCTACATTCCTGCCAAGCTGTTTGTAAAAATAAATAAAAAAAAAGTTTTTATATATTGAAATGTGTGTTCCCTTTTTGGAAAGTCCTATTTATTTTTGGCAGCTTGTGCACAAAGTGATAATGTCATGGCTACTCTTGCAAGGTAATATCTGGGTTTTCAAAAACATTTGGCTTGAGATCCATTATTGTAAAAGCTTTTATGCCCAGACTTTGAGTGCAGCAGGATGGTGCCCAAGCAAAACATTCTGACTGGACCTTGCTTACATTGCTATCTGACTTATGTCAGAATTTCAGTTATCTATTATGCTGCCACTTTTGTTTCTTGTCCGTGATTTGGAGTATCATGCAGCAAAACAGAAGCCGTATTGCAGTGGTCTTGTGTAAAGAATGTGCAGACTGGCAGAGCAAAATCTTCAGTTTGATACAAAGGGTGCACACCAATCCATGATAAAATGCTAACATGATGTGTCGGAATAATGTGTTTGCTTATTTTTTACTTGGGCTGTCCCTGTTGTCTTTTGATTTTAGATGCCTCTTCTCTGTATCCACCTGCCCTGAGTGTTGGCACAGTGCCATGATAGAGCAGATGGCACAGTGGTAGTTTGTGCTTCCCTTCCCCCATAAATAAATTGAGAGATTCGGCAGAATCGGCCTGATCATCCCAGTATGAAAGAGTTTGATTACACTGCTGATGATCTTTGCGCTTTACTACTTTTGAGCTTTCTAAATGCTTTGTCTCCGTTCTGAAAACAGCTTGATGGCACACTGCAAGATTTGATATTGAACCTCCCACTTTAAGATGGCCATACACAGTCATTTTTTTAATATATTGGCAATAAAAGGTCCTGATTGTATAGCCTGACAATCTACCACAATTGAGGTTATTTAAAAGGATTGTTTAGGTTAGTGTTTTTCAACCAGGGTGCCGTTTTGTTCAGGGATGCCCTGGCAAAAATGCTTAAAAATTGCCCCAAAATTGTATACAAGCCAGCAGGTGGATGAAGTCTGCCTTTTAGTTGCACAAAGCCGCAGGTTTTTATCATGCACCATTATGACCTTCCAACCACCAGCGTCCGAACAACCAATGATGTCATCAGTTGATAAGATGTCGGTCGCCTGCACAGCATTCTTGTCTGCCTGTCCCCTGCTCCTCTCCATCAGCACTGCAGGTCACATTAGCTGAATGAGGGAGATGAGAAACCTTGGAAAACTAGTCGGTACCAGTGTGCAAAAGTTATTTTGCTTTGGGTGAATAAATCGTGTCCTACATATGTTGTGTTATGGAAAACAATTTGACATTTTAGAATTGGGTGCCTTGAGATTGTGCAGAATTATAAAGGGTGCCTTGACCAAAAAAGGTTAAACACTGGTTTAGGTAGACCTTCATGCTAACTTTTTATTTTGTTGATCTGCAGAGGAATGTGAAAGTATGGTCTGACAGGTGTAGTCCCACCCACATCACTGCAATGTGTGCCATGCTGAAGATATGTTAATGTCCTATTGCAGAACTAGTAATACGGTTACGTCCGATAGTGGCCACTATCCAAAACGGCAGATGTAATCCAATCACCCATGATCCCAGGAAATGGGGAAGTGTTGTTCTTCAAAGGAGAGTAGGAAGGGGAGTGATCAGTGAGACCGTGATGGGACATGCTCACCGAAGGGGATGCATAATTTTTTTTAAACGTATACAACTTTATTTTACAAAGCAATATAGCTGTATGAGGCACTTAACCAAGGCTTTGAACAGAAGTGTCAAAAGAATACTGATATGCTATTATAACTTTTCTTCTTTAATATTTTAACTTTGTAACTCATATCATTTTACAGGTTTATCCTTCCAACTCAGGTGAAGAATATAGTGGAGATCGTGGAAGTTATACCTCTAAACCACCTAATTCTCTTTACCCTGGAGGGGGATTCTACGTGGCTGGTGAGTATATGCCACCTAAAGTGCAACTACTATACTGCTGCCATTTCCTGGTCTTGTTTGGAGTGTGGGTGTGTGTGTTTTTTTTTTTTTTTACACGCAAGGGTATGCAAGCGTTGTCAATGAGATAAAACTAAAGGAACAAAAGTAAAGAAAAATTACTCAAACATCCAAATCGCATAGAGACATCTATCAAGTCTGGAAAGTCAGAGTACAGCGTATTATCAGAGAACAGTGTAATATATTAACTGCCATCTTGACAAACTTGAGTTCGTCAAAAGGGAATTTTTTTTTTTTTTAAAGTAATAAACAGGAAACCAGAAGTATAAGGATAGGGTAGGATATATATGTATTATAATTCTATATGTATGTCATGTCTATCTGCTCATTATAGTGTGTGTGTGTGTATGTGTTTTTCTCCGTTTCTCTTCATGCAAAAATAATGCTTGCTGTGTGTGCCTAAGATTTTATTTCAACAGTTTGTCGGGGCATTTTTTTTTTTTTTCAACCTTAACCACTTCCATACCAGGCACTTACGCACCTTCCCGCCCAAGCCAATTTTCAGCTTTCAGCACTGTCGCAATTTGAATGACAATTGCGCGGTCATGCTACACTGCACCCAAACAAAATTGGCGTCCTTTTTTCCCCACAAATAGAGCTTTCTTTTGGTGGTATTTGATCACCTCTGCGTTTTTTTTTTTTTTGTGCAACAACTAAAAATAGAGCGAAGATTTTGAAAAAAAAATAAAGTTTTTATTTTTTTCTGTTAATTTTTTTGTAAATGAGTATGTTTTCTCTTTCAATTATGGGCACCGATGAGGTGGCACTGATGGGCACCGATGAGGTAGTTCTGATGGGCACCGATGAGGTAGTTCTGATGGGCACCGATTAGGTAGCACTGATGGGCACTGATAGGCGGCGCTGGTATTGGGCACTGATGGGCACTCATGGGCGGCACTGATGGGCACTCATGGGCGGCACTGATGGGCACTCATAGGCAGCACTGGGCACTCATAGGCGGCACAGGTGGGCACTCATAGGCGGCACAGGTGGGCACTCATAGGCGGCACAGGTGGGCACTCATAGGCGGCACAGGTGGGCACTCATAGGCGGCACAGGTGGGCACTCATAGGCGGCACAGGTGGGCACTGATAGGTGGCACAGGTGGGCACTGATAGGTGGGCACTGGGCATGGATTGGCACTGTGGGGTGGCACTGACAGACACTGGGGTGGCACTGATGATCACTGAGGGGTGGCACTGATGGATCAATGTTGCCAATCAGTGCCCATGTGTGGGCACTGATTGGCATCATTTTTTTTTACTGCCCCCCTTTTTTTTTTGTCATTTTTTTTTTTGTCATTTTATTTGTATTTTTTTTTTTGTATTTTTTTTTATTACCCTGGTGGTCTAGTGTGGCGATCCGAGGGGGGGCTGCGCTGATAAACAATCAGCGCGAACCCCCCCCTGTCAGGAGAGCCGCTGATCGGCTCTCCTCTACATGCGTCTGTCAGACGCGAGTGAGGAAGAGCCGTCGGCGGCTCTTCCTGTTTACATCGTGATCAGCCGTGATTGGACACGGCTGATCACGTGGTAACGAGGCTCCGCCGGAGACTCGTTACCGAGATCGGAGGTGCAGGGTGTCTGACTGACACCCCGCATCACCGATCGCCGCGCTGCGCGCCCGCACGGGCGCGTGCGGCATGAAATCGTGCTAGACGTTTGAGAACGTCTAGTCACGATTTCATAACCACTTCCCTGCCGTAAATCGGCTATTGGCCGGGCGGGAAGTGGTTAAAGTGGATGTTAACCCACTGTCATCCTTTTTAAACTACTGCCATAGTGCTGATCTATAAGGATATACATGCCTCCTGCATGTATCCTTACCCATCAAATGTCTCTCCCCTCTGTCTGTTATAAGAACTGAAAAACTGATCTGTGGGTGGATCTGTTTTCGGGAGCTCTGTGGGTGGAGTCGTGATGTCAGTAGACTCCCCGTCCTCCTCTACATTCCCCTTGTCGACATGCATTTTTTCCTGTGTATTTCTTACACTAAATTCTGCTATGATCACTTGCATCCAGTCAAAATCCAGAAAAGTAACCACATGACTTCAGAAAAGGAGTGGGGGTGGGAATTAAAAATTGCCTGTCTCCAGGCTAGTTCATGAGATATGTAAATAACCTGTCACTCACAGCAAGGGGGCAGAACAGACTAAGGTTTTTCTCTGTAAGTCTGTTTTATTTCACTGAACAATAAAAGGATTGCTCAGAGCTGGATTAACTCTGTGTGGCAAGACTGGGGACAGATGATAGGAAATCTTATACTCTACATTTTGACATAAAAATAAAAAAAATTCGGGTTTACATCACGTTAATGCATTCTTTGCTTTAAGATAAAAACTGTGTGCAGCCACCCCCTAATATTTACCTGAGCCCATCTCGATCCAGCGATTTGCACGAGAGTCTCGCCTGTCTGGGCAATCTCCTTCCTCATTGGCTGAGACCGCAGCAGGAGCCCTTGGCACCCGTTGCTGTCCAAGTCAGTGAGCCAATGAGGGGAGAGAGGGGTTGGAACAGCTGTGTGTCTGAATGAACGCACAGTGCAGCCGCTCGGAATGCCCCAATAGCCAGCTGCCTGCTGTGGTGACACTCGGCAGGAGGGTGGGACCAGGAACGACTGCGCAGGACCGAGGGAGAGGATCTGGGCTTCTCTGTCTAGCCATTGCACAAAGCAGTATGTACAACATTTTTTTATTTTAAAAATGCAAAAACAAGACTTTAATATCACTTTAACTAAAATGTATAGTCTTTTCTTGTTTCTAGAAAACATGTTTACACTAAAAACTAGCCTTTTTGGTCCAAAGGGAATCTGAGGTGGCTTATAGCCATAAGTCTGCAGTTTGATCATCTTGTAAATTGTTGTAGTTGCAAATGTTTCCTTTCCCAAATAAGTGTTCCACTGTTACCCAGTAGCACAGGTGACCATGTGCCATTTTGCTACATCGTGATTTACCCAAGTAGTATAATTGATCAAATGGCTTAAAGGGGTGTTCCAGCCTGTTTTTATGTTTATTAAAAGTCAGCAGCTACAAACAGTGTAGCTGCTGGCTTTTAATAAACATGCACTTACCTGATCCAGCGTTCCAGCGACGTGGCGGCCGGGGCTCCGCTCCTCTCCTCCCCCCCCTCCCCTTCGGCTTCACGGCCGGGCACACACTGCGCATGCGCGCTCGGCCCGCCGCTGATTGGACAGGCGGTCGCCTACAGGGAGGGGCTGCTGTAGGCGATTAAGCTTAATTGCCTAACCAGCCCCTCGGCGGAAGGAGGCAGTGGGACAGGAAGTCCCACTCCTCCTGAAGCCCCCACTCCCCCCCCCCCCAAAAAAATTACATGCCAAATGTGGCATGTAAGGGGGTGAGGAGTGGATTAAGCGGAAGTTCCATTTTTGGGTGGAACTCCGCTTTATTAAAATGTGTATAGAATGGTTAGGAGAGGTTTTAGATCAAATGCCCCTACCGTTGTACAAAGTCCTCATTCACATGCCCCTATCCAAAACCTCATGTAAGTGACTGTAAAAGTGATGGGTACTGTTACCATGTATTGAAATAAGCCACTCATACAATGTCTTATTTGTAATGCAAAGGCCGACCAGAAACGGTTACTACTTTGTTCCTTTTAATAGTCACCCCTAACTATACAGGTACTTGCAGTTTTGTTTGAAAAATATTAACTGCTTTTTGTGCATGTGTGTTTTTTAATAAAGGCTTTTTGTCAGGTGTAACACGTTAATGTTAACATCAATAATATGTATATAACATTTTTTTCTTTATCCTTCTTAGATGGACTTAATTCCTCTGATATCTGGACCTCCTCTGGAGGTATTGGACAAGGCAGTTATGGCTCCATTCTCGGCAGCGCTCAGGCTTCTCTTTCCCAGCCCTCAGGTTTCAGTGGTCTGCATGCACATGAACGAATAGTAAGCACTTGTTTGAAAAGCCATTTATGAGTAATTATGTTAGTATTTTGCTCCCAAATATGGGCTACATATGTGATATTTATTTGGGATGTAACATAATGTGTGAACAGTCCCAATATTTAAAGGCGTTCCAATGATGGAAAAACATGTTTATATGATGCAGTATTTTGCTAAAACGTTATAATTGATGATTTTTGATGTATAACATTAAATGTTTGTGTTTTATATGCGTTGGCATCATCATTCTTCTCTTTCTAGGGGTTTCCAGTGCATTCCAGTGAGGTGAACCCTGCCGTATCAAGTTTCCCTTCTGGTGCACAGTATGCCGTTTCTACGCATACACCCCCCATTAGTAGTGGGGAGACAATGATAGGTATGCAGTAGCATGTTGGTAATCCCATTATGTATAAACCAGCACCATTTTTAAAGCTCTAGTAGCTGCTTTTGCACAGATGTGTGTGTGTGTGTGTGTGTGTGTGTGTTTTATTTATTTGTACTACCTTGGAACTGTAAGTAAAGCTTTGAAACGCACATTGCTCTCTTCTGGGAGTGGGTTGCAAAATGATGGCAAGTAAATACTGTCTTGCCATCATTTTGCAACCCAGTCCCAGAAGAGGGCAAGGGTTTTGCATCAAAAAGAAATTAACTGGAAGAAATTATAATGAACTCTGGTTGGTACCCCACGTGATTGTACTATAAGCTGATTGGGGGTATAAATAATATTTTTTTTTCCCTGTAGGAAGCAGAGGGAATACCACTGGCAGCTCAGGAGACGCACTTGGAAAAGCTTTAGCTTCTGTAAGACCCTTCAACTTTTTATTGTATGTACAGCTAAATTTGTATCCAGTTAATGTAAAAGATGTTTATAGAGATAACACTGCAATTATTAATGTTGGGAAACCCAATATAAAGTAAAAAACAATTGGCTAGCTGAATCTTAAATGACCACAAAGGATCATAATCCACAATGTTATTTCAGAACAGCAGCGCTTTCTGTGGTAAAAAGTTTACAGGGTCACTATACCTCTAATGGCAAATGTATAGGAATACGTGCAAAAGCTTTTCTGCCATATGTAAGCATATTCCGCATGATTAGATGCTGCATTTAATGATTTTTGCGGCTTTGTACGATCACTTTAATTTGGGTGCTGAATTGTTAAAACTGCAGAATAGAGTTGTTGCCAGCACTCGGGTTACACCTTTTTAGTTGTGTGCAAAAATTTAAGCACAAATTCTGAGTGCTTGTTTTTAACAAATTCAGTTTTGAGCACATTTTTTTAATTCTTCAGTTGTGATATGGGGCCCATTGTTTCTCGTGGACATAACACTTAAACCTTTTTTTATTGCTTTCTTTGTAGATTTATTCTCCAGATCATTCCAGCACAAACTTTTCGTCTAGCCCTTCAACACCTGTGGGGTCACCTCAGGGAATAACAGGTCTGAGATTTTTAGATGTTTTTTCCATGTGTTTGTATTTAGTATCAGAACAATTTTTTTCATTACACACCTATTTGTAATCACTATAATTCTTTATGGTTTCACAGTAAGACCCCTTTCACATTGAGGAGTTTTTCAGGCGGTACAGTGCTAAAAATAGCGCTGTTGTACTGCCTGAAAAACTCCTTCACTGCATCCTCAATGTGAAAGCCTGGGGGCTTTCGCACTGAGGCGATGCGCTGGCGGGAGAAAAAAAAATCTCTTGTCGGCAGCATCTTTGGAGCGGTGAGAGGAGCGTGGGGTATACCGCACCTTCTCATTGAAAAGAAAGGGGAACCGTGGCAATTCCTCCCGCAATGCGCCTCTATAGAGGCGCATTGCGGGCGGTATTAACCCTTTCACGGCTGCTGGCGGGGGTTAATACCGCACCGCTAGCGGCCGCAACTCGCGACAAATCCGACGGTATAGTGCTGCTATTTTTTGAGGCGCTATACCGTCAGCGCGGCTCCCCCTTCAATGTGAAAGGGGCCTTGAGGTTACATTGACACCAGCTGCTGTGTCTTGGGATGCTGATAAGAACCCTCCAGGTAGAAGTCAATCCATTTTTGTCTTGTGGTGGGATTGCATTTGAATAGCCACCAAACTCAGTCCTAACTCACCTGGTGTGAATCTGCCCTAAGCATTTTAGTATTTGAAACGGGCCCTAATGCTTTTGTTACTGGGGTACCAGATGTTTAAACGGACACATGCGCTGTGGGAAAATGTAAAATTCAGTCATCAGTTTGCATTCCCCGTATTAATGTCTGGATTTATTTTTTGCTTAGGAACGGGGCAGTGGCCCAGAGCAAATGTGCCAGGCGCCCTTTCTCCCAGTTACGAGGGTACATTACACACATTGGTATGTATCATAAAAAACAATTCTGTGTTTTAAAGAGCAACTCCACTTTTGTTGAGAAAAAAAACTCATTCCTCTCTGGGTGATTAATGTACATGGTAAGGATTTTTACCAAAGTTTTGTTCCAGATTCCTGAAGGAATAGCTGTTATTGTAAAAAGTAAATCAAATGGGCATGATTTTATAATTGTCAATCGGGTGCTGCACTTGCAGGGCTCCTAAAATTGCTCTTTAGATGTGATTTTCTCTTTAAGAGTTTCATCAAAAATTACATATTTGTTGGGGATGCCCAAAATCTGACTTGTATTTTAGGGCAGACTTCTGGGAAAATCAGTGAGCCAATCGGCCAAAAATTACCTTTCTGGGGGGGGGGGGGGGGATTATGTACACCATCTGTGTACAGATATCTCCAAGTAGCTGCATTGCATTTTATAGAAAATTACAGTGCCTGCAGCTTGAAAACGAAAGGTAATTTTTAATAACATTGAATTACAATATGACTTGTGTAGCTATTGTATATGCTATATTTTTTATTTTTTTTTCTTATGAAAGTGGAGTTGCCCCTTATCCTAAGGTTTAAAAATGTAAGACGATATTGACAAATGACAAACTTTTTTATTTTTTGGCTTTTAAAGCAGAACAAGATGGAGGATCGCCTGGATGAAGCCATTCATGTTTTGAGGAGTCATGCTGTAGGACAGACGGGTTCTCTCTCTGGGGGCCATGACGATATCCATGCGCTTTTAGGAGGAGCAGCGGCAGTGCTTGGCGCAAACTTTTCCAGTGCAGTGCTCTCCATGGCAAATCGGCACGCCATGGTTAGGATTTATTGGCCACACACACGCACACACACTGTCGTACATGTGAAAATTGTTTCATGTTAAAAAGCTTCACATATGCCGGTATACGTGGCAATCTGATATCTAGGGGTTTCAACAGATATCATTATCCTCATTTCTGGTACAGGCAGCCGATTGGGGAAAGATAAAAAAAATGTAAATACCCTATAGGTGTGTGAAATGCTTTTGTAAACTATGTGGCAAATGTGCAGGCCTTGAAATTCAAGCTCCAAGATCTGGTTTTCAGAGCCCTGGAACAGTAAGGTGGTTCTACTCTTTAGTATCTACTGTACCAGAGCAGAAATACCTGTTTTGGAGCCACTGACTTTTTAATTAATTTTATATAATTATAAAAAATTTGCGCAACATTTTAACCAGACCCTTTTGACGCTGCATGCCAATCTGATAATATCTTAGTGGTTTATCAGGTGCTGATTACACTCTCTCTAGTCTTCTAAAGGTCCATGCACACTGGGCTTAAGGCTCCATTCACATCTAGGCGTTTTTACGCCCGACGCCACATACGCCAGAGGGGAAATTTAACATTCCCCTCTATGGAGATGGTTCACATCTCCACGCCGGACGCCTGAAGCTGAAAACGAGTCCTGGGCCCTTTTTTTCCGGCGGGTTCGGCATAGGAGATAGTGGACCTCTCCAAAAAGGGGGTTAAAAACTAGGCGTTTTGTAGCCGCAAATCGCGGTACAAAACGCCTCACATTTGTCGCCGCAATTCGTGGGTCAGGACGAGCGATGTAGGTGTGAATGCAGCCTAAAGGAGATAAATAAATACTGCAGCTCTCATTGGCCCTCTTATGACTCACCCCCCCCCCCCCCCCGGGCAAACTACCCATAGGTTGAGAAAGAGCTGTGCATGCCATGAGCCTAGGCTAATGGTCAGACCAGAATCGAGAAGTGGGCTATAATAAGGTATTTACTGGCAGAAATTTTGTTTTTACCATCCAAAAGGGAAGGCTTGAAGATTTAATAGCTGGAAAGATGAAAATATGACTGAAGGTCTGCTTTAACCAGTCTTGTTGTTGTTTTAGGCTACAAGTCAAGCAGAAGATGGGATACCAAATGCATCCAGTATGCTTCACAACTCAATCCTACAAGGATCTCTGTCAGATCTTACAAGACAAACAGACAGTGCCTACAGTGGTAAGCATAAAGCTAATTTATAAATTCATCCAAAAAAAAAAAAAAATTCCTATTCAGTATCCTTTCTGTAGAAATGTTATTACCAGTTAACTCATTTTCCAGGACAGCTTACAGAGATAGGCTCCTCCCACCTAGCACGGGAAACACATGATCCACATTATAAAAGGCAGCCAACAGGCAGTAGCTCCTCAGTATTAATAACCAAAGGCTTAAATAAAACAAACTCCCATTAGTGCAACTAGTATATGATTACATCATTAGACAAGGGAGGGAACTGACGCCGTCCTGGAAAATTGGTTAACGGGTAATAACTTTAGTTTTCCCAAGTCATCTTCCAGGACGGCTTACAGAGAGGACAAAATAGGACTACCTGATCAGGGAGCGGGACCACAGCTTTAAGCACCTACCTCCCAACAGCCTGTTTCTGGTTAGAGAACAGGCCTGGCTGGTAATGTTTATGAAGGTTTGGAAGCTGGACCCGGATGCGGTCTTAAAGATCTGGGAAGGAGAAGTGCTAACCTTTCCAGCCCAAGAAATGCCCCTGCTCTGTGTGAATGAGCTTCGATGTTTTCCAGGGGAGATGGCAATGATGCCTGGTAGGCTTCCATCATTGCATATTTCAATCACTTTGTGATAGTATAATTTGACATCTACTTGACTTTATCTGGGCTACAGAACAAGCAAAGCTAGAGGTTGATCTCTCATCTATAGATCTCATCCTACACAATGTTCATTCAATGAGATACCTACCCATGGACATTTAGTTAATCGGCCCTATTAATTATCCAGCAAGATTTCTGCCCTAATGCTAGATATATAGATATCTCCATCCATAGCCAAAATGCATATGCCCATACTGAAGACCTTTCTCTCTTCTTCATGCTGGAATGGAAGCGTCTGGAAGGGAACTGGGTAAGAACTGGGTAAAAATGAACCTGGCAACTTTATGAATGACAGGAGCTCTGCCCAAAGTTGGAAGTCTTCATAAGGCACTTTGTGATGCTGGTGGTAAGTTATGCAGATCACTACTCCAGAAGATTGAGCCTGTAGTAGTAACAACATTTACTTTGACTTGCTACAGCTGTTCTAAAAGGAAAGCTGTAAAAGAAAGATGCAATGATGTTTTTAACATATACAAATTACTGAACTCAAAACATACCTAATCGGGTATAGGAATCAGAGATATAACAAGATGTGAACCCACATCTACAGGCCATATTACTGCCCCTTGTGCAGTAACATGGCAGTAACATCCACAGCAAGCAGAACCCAAAGAGGATATCCTCCTAAGGGTAACCAACTTATGGCCATCTACCAAAATTAAAGCAGGTGTCATGGTGGAAACCAGAGTACATGTGTAGCTTTGCAAATCAGATGATGTCTGCTGTAATAATCCTGGGAAGCTTGAGGTCTGCCAACTCCTTCCCTGAACATGCTCCCTCCCTGGTGTCAGTTGATGGCATGAGGCAATACTCGCAAAACTCCCTTATAGCTGTCCATTCGAGGGGGGGTCTGCAGCATAGCAGGCTACATACTGTCCTGGCTTACCAACCTAGTTTACCTGCCTCGGCAGACATGTACCCCTCCCCCATCTGGGAGGTAGTCAAGGACTCTTGATGCCTCTGCTCCATGCAGTACTCCCTTCAAAAGATTTGTCCAAGGTCACAAGGAGGCGATGCTAGGATAACATCCAACATCTTCCAGGAAGTCTCCCATGGCTGCACTGACCTTCAGAGTACTTAACCTGCGAGTTGTGGCCCCTTCACGGGTAAAAGCAGAAACATCCACAGCAACCAGCAATCCGTACCCAAAGAGGACATCCTCATAAGGGTAACCAACTTCACGGGTAAAAGCAAACACATGGATTAGAACTCATGTTCAGAAAGTCTCCCATGGCTGGCACTGACAGTCGGAGTACTTAACCTGTAGGCTATGGCTGCTTCACCTCATATTAATTGGTAGCAAGCGTTGCATGCTGAACGTAAAGGGATTTGATCCTCTGCTGAATGAAGGCTCAGCAGCAAAAAACGCAAGCCTTCGCTGTATGTATGCAAAAGACAAAATACCCTCATAAGATCTCGGCGACCAGAGATTTTCTTTAAGACATTTACACACCTGCTGTCTATGAACATTAATGCACGAAGGCTAAGTTCACACCTGTGCGGTGCGAATTCCAGCTCGCTCTTCTCTGCGGAGATAAAACAGAGCTGTTCAGCGGTTTGTCTGCATTGTGGCTACAGATTTGCTGACCTGGGGGAGGGGGGTGCAGGGAGAGAATTCCTGTTCACAACGGAACACATCTGCGAATCAGATGCGCTCCCATAGAAGATAATGTGCAGGCAATTCGCACCGCAATGTCCAGAAAATGCACATTTTTTTTGGGCAATGCGCAGTGCGAATGCATCGTGGATATGTGAACCAGCCTCACTAAAATCAGTAAAATGTTCTGCGAATTGGATGCGGCGAAAGACACAACCAATTTGCATAGGTGTGAACAGGGCCTAAGACAACCTATTGAAGATTGTCTCATACAAGGTAAAGGCCTCCCAATTCATACAGCCACATATGCAAATAAGGGCTAAACTTCAACCAGGCCATTATAACTATTGGTTTCAGTTTCCACTAGTGCGACAAGCCATGTGACCCTGGACACAGTCGCATACTGAGACCCCGTCCATTGATTTCAAAAGCACCCATGGCAATCTATGTGACTTAAAGTTGCAACGACCTAGAAAAAGGTCCCAGCATTACCCTGACGTGACCTCTGATGCAACCCCGATCCAGAGGCTGTAAAGTTGGATCAAAGCTGCACTCCAAAGTCGCAACAGCTTCTGCCATCTTCTCTGTAGCCCTGAAAGGTGGAGCAGTGAGGATCCTGGGCTGGCACTGGGAAGCCTCCCCTGGAACAGTGCATGGAGCTTGTAGCCCTGACCACCTGGTCAGTGTCTGCTACCAAACTACACAGTCCTGACATGCACTTTACTTCCCATAAAGCATTTTCTTGGTGCACACTGGGCACCTTTCTGGGTGTCTGTTTTGCAATCTTTGGGCTCCATGGGCTTTGTCCTAAAATTAAACAAATGACAAACGCCAGCACATAATTTCCACTGAAGTAAATACCATTAACAAATTCACCCTGTGAATAACACAATTCTAATCTAAGAATATTTAAAAGTACCCACCACCAGACGCTCTACTATGTGTGACACCTGTCCACCATAAGCATAAACAAAAACGGGCTCTGGATCCACCACAGGATAAGAAATGGGAAGGAGCAGTCTTCCCCCTATTTTCTTACATTGGGGCCTGATTCAACCAATGGCTCCTCCAGACCTGCTTCCATGTATCCTGGAAGCCTTTGGCGCCATCTTCTTATCCAGGCCCCTATTTAAGGAGGTGTGGAGAACCGTGGCGGCGCTGTGGATCTGACGCCACCCTTATGCACAGCACGCCTGTTATCCTTTAGATACCCTTACTAGGGCTTTATTTCCCGACATCTGGGTGTACCAAAATTGGCAGCCGCCGGACTTCCTGCCATGTCGCTTCCTACCGCAACGGAAGTTACACCAGTCTGCGCCCCCAGCACGGTCCATATGCTGGGGATAGAGAAGCCCTGCAACATGGGGATCTCTGAACAGCAGAGAAAAGCACCTGGACCATGCGGCGGCCTGCGCCTCAACCAAGAGAACACCCTGCTGTGCCATTACGAATGGACCCACTGGATCACTACCTCCACTCTTTACCGGTAACCTCACTGAGGATACGGCGATTAATCGGGGGAGGTGGTCCCTTACATTTACCCCAAACCGCTCTTTCAGGGCTCTGAGTGGCCCAAACTGACTCATACCCCTGTTGCACTGGGTATGGATGTCGGGAGGCCCCTGCCAACCCAGCACAAAGGCCGAAAGAATAACAAACATCTATTTGGATTTCCTGGCCGGAGGAAACGCAAATACTGAGAAGCTACTGCCTGTGGGCGGTCTTTTATAATGTGGATCATGTGTTTCCTGTGCTAGGTGGGAGGACACAAACGCATATGGAAACATTTTATTTACCTAAATATATATTATTTTATACCTGACTTTGACATCAGCCACTCCCTATGCCGTAGAAATCATATTGGGGTGCGTGGGGGGGGGAGGGGTTAAAATGAGCAGCACTAGAAGCCCTAGGTCACAGGTTTATCTGAGGATTGAGTGGACAGAAATACAAATTGTATGGCAAGCAAAATGGTCTTGTGTGTATTTTAACTGTGTGTTTAGCAGTTAGCCTGGAGTTTAGATTCAAGAGGTTGTGTAGGTGAGTAAACGCAGTATACTTTTAGGTGCATTAAGCTTGCAATTGAGAGCAGGTTAAAATGCTTTTTCAGTGTTTTTGGTCTACTTCTGACTGGCATTTGACCTCCTTTCTTGCCGCTTTTGCCCTCCCCTCGAAAATAAAAGCAGTACTGATGCAAATGATCCCATGTAAACATACTTTAAACACTTAAAGCGGAGTTCCACCTAGGAAAACCACATTTGCCCATCTAGCTTAAAAAAATTAAATAAAAAAAAAAAACTCACCCGAAATACCTGTTGCTATGCGGAAGTCCGTAATCTGCCTCTTCCACACCGCTGTGTCTTTTCTTCTGCTTGTGAATGGGGCGCGCTGCTTTCTGGGAACTGTGTGGCGCAGTAGGAAATGGGCAGTGAAGCCGTACGGCTTCACTGCCTGTTTCCCATAGTGTGAATGGCGGCGCGGGACCCGGAGTGATCGTGGGACCGGCATCGGGTGCCATCAGTGCGGGCAAGTAGGACAAGGTAAGTGTCCTTATTTAAAGTCAGCAGCTACACTGTTAGTAGCTGCTGACTTTAAAAAAAAAAATGCGGCTGGAACACCTCTTTAACCCCCTTCTTGCCCAGGCCAATTTTCAGCTTTTAGCGCTGTTGCGCTTTTGAATGACGATTGCGTGGTCACGCAGCACTGTACCCAAATATTTTTTTTTTTTTTTTTTTCACACAAATCAAGCTTTCTTTTGGTGGTTTTTAATTACTTCTGTGGGGTTTTTTTTTCCCCCTAAACAAAGACACCAAATTTTGGGCGGGGGAGGGAAGTTTTCATAGCTTGTTATAAAATTTAGCAGATAGGTAACTTTTCTCCTTCATTGATGTGTGCTGAGGCAGCACTGGTGGACACAGATGAGGCGGCGGTGGCTCTGTGTGAGGGATCGATGTCCCTCTGACAGTAGCCGGTGAACCATCTTTTATTTTTAAATAAGGAGAAAATGGCTGATTACCAGTTCTGACAGCTGATCATGTGGTCGCTGATCAGAGCACAGCGCACGAGCATGGGGGGGTGTACATGGACGCCCTCCTGGCAATTTAGGCACGTCTTTCAGCTATTGCAAGGGAAAGGAGGTTAAAATTAGCATCTTCACATAAATGAACTAAATTATTTAAAGTGGTTGTAAACCCACTTTTTTTACTTTTACCTACAGGTAAGCCTATAATAAGGCTTACCTGTAGGTATAAAGAATATCTCCTAAACCTGTACGGTTTAGGAGATATTACCCCCGCAATGCGCCGCTGATTGCAGCGGCGCATGTGCAGGGGGACTCCACGGCGAAAGAATCCGGCCAGCCGGATTTAAATCTCGCGCGGGAGTGGCGTCATCGCCGCTCCAGCCAATCACAGCGCTGGAGCGGCGATACCCGGAAGACACGCCAAGTCAAGATGAGATCTCGCTCGGCGTGCACCACGTAAGTTCCCTACACCTCGTTCCGAGGTAAGTATTTCATAATGAGCTAATATGCGGTGCATATTAGCTTATTTTGGCTTTTCCCTTGCAGGTCTAAAAAAAAAAAAATTGGCGGTTTACAACCACTTTAAGTTTTATTATAATGCAAAAAAAAGCCACAGACCAGTCAAAAGATATTCAGGCAAGTAAAAACGGGGACATTAAAACAATAAATAAAAAAACAATGTCATGGTGACACCTGACAGATAAAACAATAGGGAAGCGTTTCCATAAAAGTCTTCAAACTGAAGTGTGATCTAATCCAAAAAAGGAGCGGAAAAGCGCACGGAGGACCAAAATGCTGATCCAGCCAGGCATCCAATGGGACCTTTAGTCCATCGTAAGGGGCTGAATACTGAAGTTATAGCTTTAACCCTTGGTGCCCATCAAAAGACAAAGGCCCCTTGTACACGGGTGGCCAGTTCAGGTCTGCCTGTCAGTTTTTTTTTTTTTTGGTGGACCTGAACGGACCCTCATAAATCTCTATGGAGCGGAAAACTGACTCTACAGACCGTCTTCATCCGATCCCCCATAGGGGAGAGCGGCGCTCTGATAGGTCGGTCCCTGCACAGTGTGCAGAGACAGACCTGTCATCTGCCTGCTCAGCGGGGATCGACTGAGCGATCCCCGCTGAGCAAAGTGGAGCCCGCACACGGGACGCGTCCATGTGAAAGGACCCTAAATGTCATTTTATAAACTACTCGCTTATTCCTGGACCTGTATTCCTGAAGCACCTGGTATACATAGCTGGAGATTTATTCTTTACATTTAAGATCTGATGATTGGCTGATGACAATTGTGATTGGGTAGCTCAGGAACGTAAAACGACCCTGCCACGCTTTTTAAAAGCTGAAGATAGCAGCTCCTTGCAAAGCAAATGTTTATACTTACCTCACCCACTAACCATGCTACCAAATTTTGCTGAAACCAAGAGGAGAGCTTTCTGATCTTGACCTCAAGCATCGTTATGGGTTTGTCGGATGACTGGCCTCTTGCTGCAATGTGTGCATAGAATAAGTAAATATAAATGGGTTGGGTAAATAAAAATGTAGAGTGATTCCCCTACTCGGTGGCTGCAACACCGATGATGAGGGGATTTTTTATTTATTTTTCCTCCCACTGATTTACAAAAAATCCCTAAATAGCTTCCTTTACCTTAGTGCAGTCCTCCTTCACGTACCTCATCCTTCCATTTTGCTTTTAAATGTCCTTATTGCTTCTGAGAAATCCTCACTTCCTGTTCTTCTGTCTGTAACTCCACACAGTTGTGTTAGGCTTTTCTCTCTGGTGTGGAGAAAGCCTCTTGAGGGGGCGAGCAGGAGGGTCAGGAAACCCACTAACACGGCTCCTTTCTCCATCTGCAAAGTAGTGTCCTGACTTGTCTGCTCGCCCCTCCCCCCTCAGGAGGCTTTCTCCACACCAGGGAGAGAGCCTTGCATTACTGTGTAGTTTCAGACAGAAGAACAGGAAGTGAGGATTTCTCAGAATAAGGACATTTAAAAGCAAAATGGAAGTATGAGGTAAGTGAAGGAGGACTGCACTAAGGTAAAGGAAGCTATTTAGGATTTTTTTAATTTTTTTTTAACCTTTACAACCACTTTTAAGTACAGCTTATAATCAAGGATGTCAGTAGCAACACACAAGGTGTACGCTGTCGCAGGGTGTCTTAAGGTGTACCTCAGGCAGGAGGTGCTTTCAGATCCAGACCTTACAGGGTCCTGACACTTACAATCAGTTAAAAAATAAAATAAAAAAAATACTAGGTCCGTATAGCCCTCTGCTTAGATTTAGGTTTATTGTGTAAATCAGATTTACAAGTTGATGAATATCAAAAACAAAATCCTTGACCTGTTACACGCAATGCTTATTCATAAGGGTGGTCCTTTGAAGAGAGCTGTTGCTAGTTGCGCACACACACCACCAAAGGGCCAGGAGGTTGTTTCTGTGGATAGTTGGGAGTACAGGGAAAAGACAGGAAGAAAGCTCAGGAGGGAAAATGAGAGCAATAGAACACATAGAAAAACAAAGTGTAAAAGTCTCCTATTTTAAAATGCTATTAAAGGGGTTGTCAAGGTTTTGTTTTTATTTTCTAAATGGTTCCTTTTTAAGCTAGTGTATTATTGGTTCGCTTACATTTTTTTTATTTTTTTTTATTTCCTTCTAAAAAAAATGTTTTCACTTCCTGTTCCTCCTCAGTAAGCTTGCCCCCATCATCCGAGCTGTTCTGGTTGGGGGTTAGTCGGCGCGCGCCCGCCCCTCCCTTGGGACTACATCCCTGCGGGGAGACACGACAGTGTCTTTTTGTGTAAGGGACCTCTGTCCCCAGTGGAAGAGGCATAGCCACCTCATCAGTGCCACCTATCAATGCCCACCAGTGGTGCCAATAAGTGGCACCTAGCAGTGCTGCTGATCGGTGCCTATCAGTGCCCATTGTCAGTGCCACCTCTAAGTGCCCACCAGTACCGCCTCATCAGCATACATCAATGAAGGCGAAAAATTGCCCGTTTGCAAAATGTTATAAAAAAACTATAAAACTTTTTTTAAATTGGCAGAAAATTCATTTCATTTGGGTACAGTGTTGTATGACTGCGTAATTATCATTCAAAGAGTGAGCGCTGAAAATTGGTCTGGGCAGGAGGGGGGTTTAAGTGCCCAGTAAGCAAGTGGTTACTAGATGCCTTGAGAATTCATGGGGTGTATTCACTACCTGGAAAGTTATGTTTGGATACTAAAATTACAAAGGTTATAAATATTGACTAATTCAACTTTGAATAATATGGCTTTCTTCCAGGTCATTTTTAAACTTAGGCCTATATTTCAAGCCTTTCATTTAGGATCCTTGCAGATGTATGATGGGGCTACCTTAGCCCTGGTTCACACGGAATTTCGACTTTGAAATCATTGTACTTTGAAAGAACACTAGTTCAAAGCCGAAGGTCGGTGCGGTTTCAGATGCGGCTTGCCTGACTTTGTGACTTCATGCACAGCAAGCCGCAACAGTAATCACAAATGGTGCAGGATCCTTTTTTCTAATCGGTGCAGCACCGCAAAGTCTGAGTCGCATGGTTTGAACAGTTCCATTGCCGACGATAGGGTGCGACTTGTCATGGGATTTGGAACAGTCAAATCACATGACAAGGTGTGTGTGTGTTGTGTTTATTGAAAAGTTAATCGGGGATTGCATAAGCCGTTTTGTCGGCCTCAAGAAAATGTAATGACTAATATTATAGATTAATAGCTGATGTTTTGGTCTAGGAGAGTGGACATATTATGATAGCTTTGAATATCTTTTAATTAGTTTTCCACTGTATGGTGGTAAAGAAACATGAAGGTAATCTCTTATTTTTTTATTTTTTCCACCTCAGGTCTCCCAGCTGTGGTCAGGGCAGTTGTCTCATCTGTAGTATCGGACATTAAAAGGGAAAGTAAAGAAGATGAAGAGAACCGGTCACTGGCTGATTTGTCAGACGACGATAAAGAGTCTAAACCACAGAGAAGCCGGACACGCTGCTCAGTGAACAGGTCTCATTAAGTGGGAGGGAAGCATGCACTCCAGGGTTAATGGCTACTATAAATGGGCATTTTTTTTTTACCTAGCAGGGGCTGGCTTAAAGAGACTACTTGTTTGAAAAAGGAAAAATTGCAAACAGTATTTTAGGTCATGTATATAATGCTTGCCTATGCCACCCAATCTTTGCTCTCTTGCTGATCTAGAAGTGCCTATGAATATTTGGCATCATATCACTAGTGTCCCTTCAGAGCTACTAGTTATGTAGTGGAGGAGAGGTATATGCTCCTAGAAAATGTCAGATGAACGTTCTGTTAGCACTTCTATTTGAATACAGAGCAAACATTGGCTACAACAGAAGTTGTTTTGGTAACAAAATGTTTTTTTTAAAGTTACATAGTTTTATAGCAGTAGATAGTGATAATCTATAGGGCAAGACCACCACTAATGCATAGTATGTTTGGCTTGCCAACAGATTTTTTTTTCCCTTTAGCGCCCCATCTCCACCCCAAACATTTAATGTTCCATATATGTATCTAATATATATACTTATCCTCTCAACTCCACCTCCCCTCCACAGTCAAGATGAAGATGATGAGGAAGATGATAACCTTCCTCCAGAACAAAAAGCTGAGCGTGAGAAAGAGAGGCGAGTGGCAAACAATGCCAGGGAACGACTTCGAGTCAGAGATATCAACGAAGCATTTAAAGAGCTGGGGCGGATGTGCCAGCTGCATCTTAACAGTGAGAAGCCACAGACCAAGCTCCTGATACTGCACCAGGCCGTCAATGTCATCTTGAGCCTGGAGCAGCAAGTGCGAGGTGAGCGGGACCTGCTGTGAAGTGGTGGGGCATGGATCTGTCTGTCTATTCCTCCCTCCTCCTCTGCCCTCCACAAATGAGATATACATGCAGAGTACCCCTTCTAACTTGGTCTCCTGCTTTGGGGCATTGCATGTATACTCTCTTCTCCCATCCTTGCTTGCTAGTGTATTGCATTCCCTTTCTTTATCCAGAAGGGGCACATTTAGTTAATGTGTGGATTAAAACACCACTGGTCTTGAGGGAAAAAAAAATTGGCTTTCTCCCTTTTGCTATTTGAGGCAGCAGGTTTCCCTTTAGCGTAAGAGAGAGATATGTCATTTTAAAGTTTACAAATTTTATTGTAAGAGGGAAGTTTATCAAGACTACCTAAAATCCCAACCCAATACAGTACAAATCCTTAGGTGTATGGAAATGGGTTATACTAACCTTTTGCAGCTCTGATATGATGATTCAGTAAATGTTATTGTCAGAGAAGAGTTTATCATGGCTAGGCTACCTGAAATATCTTACCCAAAAATTTATACCTGACCATACAGACCCTTAGATGGATGAAAATTATTTACACTGACCTCTTACCACTCTGATGTGAGGACCGAGCAGAGTTCTTCCCCGCCATAAACTCTGTCAGCAGTGTGAGCAGTAAGGGAGCAAAGTCACTAAAGACAGAGCTGAGCCCCATATATAGGGGTTACATGGGTAAGTATAATTTTACACATTGGCCTTCTGATGTGTTCCGCTTGAAGCAAAATTAATAGTTTGGATAAGGCTCTTCTTTAAGGTAGAGTGAGTGTGTAAAAAGTAGATGTTTTAACACGTGTTTGTAACTGGCTGTGCATGCTAAATCTACTCATTCTCAAAATAATGCATCCATTTCTGTGCAAACCCTTTCATCCATATCTAAATATTATTGGTGAGGTTTATGGATATCACCTCTGCTGTTCCAACTGCCCATTTAAAATCTAGTGGGTTCAGTTCTGTGCTTTGCTCTTCTTGCATCGGTTCTTTTACATGTGTCTTTACAAGGCTTCTTCATATTTCCTTTTCTGTGTCATCTTCTTACTCCCCATGCTACCATCTTTTTTTATTTTCCACAGACAGTTCTCCAAACCCTACCTCCTCCAGTCCTTGCCTCCTCTCCCCCTCCCACACGCTGCCCAATTGGCTTTGCACTCGCTGCTCATTTAAAGTGGCAGCTGAGGGACCTGTGGATCTGGAGTGCTTCTGATACATGCTGCACCAGCTCTGTACTCAAGTGTATACAGATGTAGTATAGTTTTAGGTTTACTTTGACGTAATTGGCCTTTTTTGCTCAGAGTATATTAACAAGGATCATTTCTAAATGTTCATACTTGACAGGGATAGGCATACAAGGCAAACCTCTTCTCTTGTAATCACAAAGCTACTTTTGTTACTCCAAGGTTAATTCTAAAATGGAGAACAAAACCTGATTTATATTGGATCAATCATATTAGTTAAAAATATTTTTGAATTTTTCAGACTGAGAATCCTCATCGTAATGCTAAACTTTTTGTTTGGATGGTGGTGTGTGTTTGTGTGTTTGTGTGTGAGTGTATATTAAATTAAAACTAGATTTAAATCCTTCATATAAAATTAATTTGGACAGTGACGGAAGCATTTAGTTTCTCTACAGTGATTCACTATATTCCCTGCCGCTTGCTTTATATTTTGACTTCTATCCTTTTTGCCAAAGAAAAGACATTACTGCTCTAGAAACTGACCAGTATCCATATCCTTATACAGGACTTTCCCATCGGAGGAAAAATATACAAGCATATATACTGGCTGCTTACTTTTTTTTTAGAAACCTTTTGCTGTTTTTTAACAGTCTTAAATTCCTGTGGCGTTACTCTGAAATGTCAGATTTGCATCTTCTAAACCTGCAGCTATTTACCTAAAGTCTTAAACTTCTCCAGCTTGCAGGAACTCTTTGTACTGTCAGATAAACTGTCTTGCCCAATACAATCAGACATTTAGGGGGTCTATGTATAAAAAGTTTGCTTAAAGTGACGTTAAATCAACATGCATGCTGTTCATACTCGGTTACTATATTAGTTTTCTGTATTCTGAAAAAAAAACCTGGTTGATCCTGCTGCTTTTTATGTTCATGTCCCCAATTCAGCTAGGGATTTTTCAGCTGCGGTGGCAACTCTGCACATGCTCCGTTTTTCAGTGAGTTCATATGCTAAGCATTTCCTACCTATCACATCTGAGCAGCCCATAGAGATGTGGGTGTATACACAGTGGTAAATGACAGCCCACTCCCTCCCTCCATGTCCACTAACAAGCTAAACACAATGTAGGTGATATATTACATATAGATTGTAGATGTGACTGGCAGAAATTCATACCATGTGATTGCAAAAAAAATATTTCTATGACCATTTAATATTGATATTTATTTTTACTCTGTATTCCAAGGGCTTTTTTTTTTTTGAACATGTGACCAGCAGCAGAGGACTAGAAGCTCCTCCTGCATGTTTCCCTCCAGACAGGCTGGAAATGAGCTGGGAAATGTGACATCTGTATATCGATTAGGAAAAGGGTACTTTTTTTTTTTTCTATTAAAATTACAGCTCCATTATCAACATACAGAAATAGAAGGGACAATGTACATTAAACAGTGTTTTTAAGTATCACTTTAACAAATGTAACACCTCATCTCCAACAAAAAATGTCTGTGTTCAGTGTTGTATGATTGTAACTGGCATCTAGTGGCCGAAATGTGATATTTTGTTTTTAAAAGACCCCATTCAGGAAAAAAATAAACATTTTGGCCACTAGATGGCGCTCTTGATCGTGCAAGATGGATAACACAAAATATGGCAATTTGTATTTGGACCTGTGTCCCATTCCTTCAACAAACTTTTTATACATCGACTACTTAGTGTCTCAACTTGTTTAACAACTGGCACCCTCCTAATCTGTCTAGAAATGTCTTAGTTTGGGGAATGAAAGAAAATTAATAAAGGCTTGCACTTAATTACACAAGGCCTTAATTAAAACCCCCCCCCCCCCCCCACACCACCCCCCAAAACATCGCCCAATCCACAAAGGAGCTGTACATGTTTGAATTCCTTAACTACAGAATACCCACATTTTTGTGTTTTTGATCCTGTGAAAGGGATGTGACCATTTTCCAAATGCCTAATGTGTTTGGGAATGTTTTATTACATTCAGAAATTTTCCTTTTAATATTTTTTTATTGCAGTATTGTGCATCTATTCTGGCTTGCACTTAGTAACAAACTATTAGTTGGATGGCTCTCAACAATATAGTTTCCCCCACAGCCTTTTAAAATAAGAATGTATACAAATTCTTCTTGGCCATATTGGAAAGATACTGGTAAAATGTAGGTTATACATTTTTTACATGCAGAATGGTAGGTAGTTTGCAGCTATATAAATTGTTCAGAAACGCTATTTTCTAAAATGTCTAGATTAAGGCTTAAAATTCTCGTGTTTTTATATAGAAATAAGTATGCTCATAGGCAGAGGTGTTGGGTTCTATCTATATTCAGGCAGAGGTGTTGGGTTCTATCTATATTCAGGCAAAACAGAAGTCCTTCTGCAATTATTCTATTAAAAAAAAAAAACTGGGACATGGCTCTCAAAACAAAGTGTTCTTCACAAATTTGTGGAGAGATATTTAGAGATTGAGCCACAGAAACCTCCATGGACTAGTGTGTCCTTACAAAAGTAAACTTAAAGCGGATGTCCCATTAAAAAACTATATTAAAAGCCAGCAGCTACAGATACTGCAGCTGCTGACTTTTAATATTAGTACACTTACCTGTCCTGGAGTCCAGCGGCGTCCGCAGCAGAGGACGAGCGATCGCTCGTCTCTCTGCTGTTCCCCCCTCCATCCACGGTGAGGGAACCAGGAAGTGAAGCGCTCCGGCTTCACTGCCCGGTTCCCTACGGCGCAAGTCGCGCTGCGCCCGCCGATTGGCTCCCGCTGTGTGCTGGGAGCCGAGAGTTCCCAGCACACAACGGGGGGGCGACGGGATGTCGCTAAAAAAAAACGACTCTTGCCCGAGACTGCGGGCCAGAAGTGGGTGCAAATACTTAGACAGGTATCTGCACCCCCCTCCCACCTGAAAAGTGTCAATTGTGACACCCGAGGGGGGGAGGGTTCCGATCAGCGGATCTTCACTTTAGGGTGGAAATCCGCTTTAACACTGTATATTTGCTTAATGTTCAAGTTGCAGATTGGCAATACATTGGTTACTATTTATTGCAAGCACAAATCAATTTAGACAAATAGAATAAGTCTGTGCTAAACTTCACCTGTTTTGTAAAATGGCTTGCCTTCCTAATTTCGTACATTACAAGCTCCTTTTTTTATTTATTTTTTCTCTCTCCAACTTGCTTTTTTCTTTGATATAGTAGATCTCTGAACTTTTTAATTGACTGATTTTTATAATGGGATAATCTTTACTCTAGTTCCTAAAGTCCACTGTAGTAGAAGTGGATTTTCTTTTTTTTATACCCAAAATACATATGCATGTATACATTATTTTACATAGGCAGGGACAACTTTAATAATTGAATTGGAAACCCTTAGTTTTCTTGCCTGCGTATAGAAAGAATATCAACTGCAATGCCTGTGTGTGTGTGTGTGTGTGTGTGTGTGTGTGTCATTTTGGCACCCCTGGTAATGAAAGGTTTATTGGGGCCCTGAGCTAACTCCTCCCCCCTTTAACCATTCACTTTCCTGGGGTCCAACAGCGGAGGAAGCATTAAGGATGAATCCCCCGTGGAGGACAAGGACAATCGAGATCGTGAGAGGAGGATGTCAAACAACGCGCGAGAGAGAGTGCGTGTCCGTGATATCAATGAGGCTTTCAAGGAGTTGGGCCGCATGGTGCAGATGCATTTAAAAGCAGACAAAGCCCAGACCAAGCTCATCATCCTACAACAGGCCGTGCAGGTCATTATGAGCCTGGAGCAGCAAGTGCGAGGTATCCTCCACTAAAATCCACAACTTCTATACTCCAGCTAATCTTTCTTTCTTATTCTGAATCCATTTAACCTAGTCACTTTTCCACTTGACCCATCTTTCATCGTTACTGAATTACAGTAAAGAACCATACTTTACTACCTGTCCTACTAAAACACATTTTCTACTTTTTTCAAAACACATCTTATAATTGAAAAACTAGCATCAGATGCAGGTTTTTACACCAGTTTAAAAAATAAAAAAAACATTTTTTTCATTGTGGGACACAGAATTCTTACATTTTGGGTTATATGCTGCAGCCTACAGGTGCCTTGGACACTGGAAAATAGAGAAAAATATGAGGCCTGCCTCCTATCATTGAAACCCTGGTAGGTGGGGCAAAATGCGCCAGGGTGTGTTTCGATGGAGGCATGTAGGCTGATGCCACTCTTTGATTTATTCACCTTGGCTGGTCGGGAGTAGCAGCAATCCTTTACTCTTTTTATTTACTAACCCCCTGGTATTAGGATAAGTCTGTACCCTGTGTTCCGGGACACAGGTATATACTTTCACCTCTTAATTTATGCAGTGCCAAAAGCAATTGAACAAGCTGCCTCTGAGAATGTCTAGCTATATTTTTGCTAATTTTCATTTATATTTATTTTTTTCACTCAATATACTGTTGGACCATTGATATTTTTCCTTTCATTACCTTCAAAGGTATTTGCTCTCCTCCTGAGGCAAAATCCTGTATCCTCGGATAATGCTTAAACTTGGAATTGCCTCTCCCAAGAGGGCCTTCTGTATTCTGGGAACAGTGTTCACTGCTCCCTCCCCTAGCACGACCCTAACCCCTCTGTATCTTCCAAAGGCACCTGTTAACTGTGGACTGGACTTTATGCCCTAGTGTTTTCTTTTGGCATCCCCAATGTGGGACACCTAGACAACCTTCCTTAAACTCCACTTATATAGCATATACAAATGTGAAGTCATATTGTAATTGGATGCTATTAAAAATTACCCTTTTCTTTTCAATTTACAGATGTAATTTTCTGTTAAATGAAATATGGCAGGCTGGAGGTGTTCTGTACACAAATGGTGTACAGGACGCCATCCAAAAAATGTCACTTCCTGCTTGTGTGGTTGGCTTACTGGTTTTCCCAAAAGTCAGATTTGGGGATTCACCTGCAACAAAATGTTTTTATTTTTGTGAGATGCTCCCAAATGGAAATCGCATTACAGGGATGCAGACCTTGCAATTTTCCTTGCTAGAACCCTGCAAGTGTAGCAGCTGACTAATTATGAAACTCCCATTAGATTTGTATTGCACATGGAAAGACACATATTTCTTCAGGATAACTAAAGGTAGGCATCTGCAAAAAGTTAATTAAAATCCTTGCAATGTACATAGATCACGTTGAGCTTGGATATTCTGTGTGTTTTTTGACATGTGTTCGCCCTTTCCAGGGCTCCTTGCTGCGAAGACCAGTCATAGGTAGGGGCAGTGGCAGTTGTTTTTTGTAATGTACATAGCTCACCCAGAGGGAAAATAAGTTGAAAGTCAGTTTTCTAGGCTCTGATATCCTGAATTTTCTCAAATAGCCCAGTTCCTGCATGTTTCCAGGTGGTATAGGAGCCTCAAAATGGTCTAGTACTGGTAAACATTGATCACCAGCAAGTAAGACTGACTAGCTTAAATCCTCTGTAAAGCAGTCTGTACCCCTCTGCTTTAGTGGCATCTTCCCTAGCAGTCAGGGTAACTTCTCCCTTCCATTTAAGAGCCAGTGGGGTACTAGGAAACCTGTCCTTGTTTAACCTTTGGCCACTTGTCTCTCCACTCCAAGCCCCCCATACCAGAGTATGTGGGAGTCTGAACTTGAGGTAGAATGTAGAGGTGGTCCCTGTAGCTCTATTGGTCCCAGACATGAACCCTCCACTAAACGATGTGCATTTAAATATACCCCACATTATTTAAAACCCATCTCCAAATGAGTTTGTCATGTGGCAATACATTTCTGCGTAGACAAGCTGTGTGCTGCGCTCTCCCTCCCGACCTTTCTCTCATGTGTTGAGAAAATTCAGTTACTCATGCTAACAGAGGACCCTAGCGGCACTTTCAAGCATTGGAGAGAGATACTACAGATATGTGCTTTGATCTGATTCTGTGACTGAGATTTACAACCACTTTAAAAATTTGCATGCTTTTTGTGTAGTATATTGCACAATTTTTTTTCATATTTTGTACACTTTTGTATTTTATAGCAATGTTCAGATTTTTGTTTATCAGATATTTGTACAGCTGCTGCGTGGGTTGGTTTTTTAGCATTAGATATATTCTAGCACTGATTTTCTTTGATTTATACAGCTTGGCACTGTAAACCCTTCACCACTGAAAAAGCTTTGTGATTTTGCCCAGTGATAGGGGGAGTACCTTAGTCTTTTTTTTGTTACTTTGTTGAGGAGGATGATCTCAACATCAGCATTCTCTTTGGAGGCTCCATTTTGCATTTGGGGCAATTCTCTCCATTCTGGCATCAAAGGTTTGTGCACTTGGGTGTGCTTTTTCCTACTTGGCAGAATGAAATTCTTCAATAAAAGGCTTGGTGTCCTTTTGAGGCCCTCCAGCTATGGCTGATTATCATCCAGCAGGGGAAGTTCCTTGACACATTTCTTCCCTTCACCTGTATTCTTAGCATTTTTATAGTTCCTCCCCTTCACAGCTGTTGACTTTTCACTGAGTTGGAGTGGGACAGAGGAGGACTTCTAGTTCCAGGTCTCAGGTATGCCGGCAAAATTAAATTTTTCTCTGTCCGCTTCTAGTAACTCCACCTGCCTACTGTCCTTGTAGACTGTTCCATTTGCCCTTCTGTCTTGTGGTGTTTCTGCACCAGTGGGTGGTTAGCTTTCCACTATCTAATTTGGCAGTGGAAACTTTTTGCCCTCTTAAATTTGAAGTGTGAGGCTTGGATCTTTTATCATCTCTAGACCAGCTGGTCCTCCCTTGGGGACCTGTTGTCCGGTTATCTCTAGGATCTATTTTAAAACTAGAAATCCTACCAGTGTTTCCCTTGACAAATTTTTGTTAGTATGTGCTCCCTGTTTAGGTAGTTATTAAATGTTTGGTGGCCGTTGCTTTTTGCTCATAGGATTGTTCTGATGCGCAGATTTGGACCAGAATCGCTGTACACCAGTGAACACTGTGACCTCCCCTGGGTCATTAACGGTTCCCCTGTCTTGTAGGGAACTCCACTTCCTCTGGTTTAGGTTGAAGCCTTGGCTCACCTGGTTGTTGCGGACAACTCCTGCTGGACTGCTTTTGGTCTTTCCCGATGCCTAAGAATTTCTGCATTCCTCTGTTGTTCAATAGGCAACAAAGAAAATTAGGATTTTTGTCCTTTACAAAATCTTTTTTTTTCTTCTTTTAAACAAACACCCTGTAAGCTGCAGCATATAACCCGAATGTCTAAGAACTTGTACATCCCAGTGTCCGTCAATGGACTCAACAATTTTTACAGTAAGTACAAACTACTTTATTTTGCATTCCAAGGATGATTCTGATGTGAGGGCAGTGTTGTCAGCTTATTCTCAATTGTGAAAAATTTTACTAATTATGGTTCAACTAGCTATGAAAAGTAGAGCTATAGAATTCTCAACTTTTTATATAGCAGCATTACAGTAAACTTGTCAAGAACAATAAGAAAAAAAAATCATAAGCAGAATTTACCTTAAACTCTGTGTATAGCTTTATATTGGTTTCATATTGGGACAAGACGCAACAGGAAGTGAGAAGAAATCTATACAAAGTTGAGAGTAAACCCCCTTGTCGGACAGTTGTCACTTGAACATGTGTTCCCCCTTGAAGGATTTGCTCTCTTCCAGTGACGACTGTAAAATTTTAGATTTTTCATCACTTTCTGTTTCTAACACAGTTCTCGAGAGCAAAAGGTGAATCTATGCAGTGGGGACACACAGCAATGAATGTATAGCTAAATGGCTTTTGTTTAGGGCAGTTTGAACTGCTCTTCATTGTATCCAAAACAAAAAACTATTTGGCTATACATTCACTGAAAACGACATGTTAAAATTAATTTGTGCATCAAGAGCTACAGGCAGTTGATATGCAAACCTGGGCTCCGTCACTTGCCAGTACAGGGGTTTGGGAGAGCAATTAACAAGGTATCAAGCTTTTATGTTCTGTATTTTTTTTTTCCACTATGGTGCTGTGGTCAGGTCCTCGTTTAATATTATTGATATTCTGTAATCCAGAGTATATACGATCCCACAAAATCGCATTGCTTGGCGTTCACATCCACTTATCCTACCAATAGTCCAAGTATTTTACCTTTCTTTTTTTTCATTCCACCAGTAACCTTTTAAACTCCAGGCCAATTGATACTAAAATACAAGGTGTGCTGCTGATATATTTGCAGGGGCCATTGCATGCTAGGTGAAGGCCGATTGCAATGTCCTAAGCAGAACCAAAATCGGTATTTGTGTAGTTTATATACTTACTATACTCCTCCTTATGGTCACCTTTCTGGTACATGTGGGCCACCTCAAGCACATTCCAATGTATTTACAAAATGTAACGTCTCCTTCATAGCAGCTAACTTGTATCTTAGATTTGATAGTCTGGTTAATCTTATATCACCTATGTCTTGCACAGCATTGCTTTTTCTTTCCATATTTCTTTCTTATTTTTTATTGCTTTTTTCATTCTATAAAGAAACCTTCTACCGCTGATTTTCTTTCTTCTTGGTACCCAATTGACTAATTATTACTGACCTAAGTGTGTGTCTGTCGTATTTTGCCAGTTGAATTTGCGGTTTGAAAAAAAATCTGACAAATGATTGTAAGGAAGTGTTTTTTTATTTTTTTTTTGTTTTATTTTTTTTTATCATTTTAGCAAGGATATAGAACAGGGAATGAATCCGGTGGATTACTTCTGGCTTGTGTAGTCATTTGTCAAAGTTGATTTATAACCTTTTTTTTTTGCTTTAGCTCTCTGTTTTACTCTGACAAAATTCAGAGTAAAGATTTCACATGAAAGTTGATTTCTAGTTTCTATGGCCGTTTTGTTTCGATCGTGGTTCTAGAAAAATAGTACTTTTTTTAATATAAGCCATCTTGTTCCATAGAACGGAACCTAAATCCAAAGGCAGCCTGTCTGAAAAGGCGTGAAGAGGAAAAAGTATCAGGTGTGGACCCACAAATTAGCCTTGCTGGAGGACTTTCAGGTCTTGGGGACTCTCATAATTCAGTGGGACACATGTGAAGTGAGTATGATTTTTGTACATGTTTCTTTATACATATTTATTTATAGTTCCTATTTAGACTTTTGTAATGATAGATTTATATCCATATAAAAGACACAATTGTATATACTGCTTTAAATGCAATTTAAATTAAAATAACCTTTTTCATGTACTGAACAATAATTCAGTGCACATATAAACAAAACAAGGGTTTATTAGGCATTTTTTTAAAAGGGGTTGGGGCGGGGGGGGGGGGGGGGGGGGGGGGGGCAAAAACATGCTGGCATAAGTCCAATGACACTCCAGTTTAAAAAAGTAATTTCTTGGCAAAATGTTTAAATGGTGTTTTTTGCCACACCCTTTATTAAAGCACACTTGCCAGATTCTGTTGACCACTCATAAGTGCTTATCCAAGGTGCCTTGCGCTAGATCCAATTGTCCCAGAATGGCATTCCACATATGAACAGTGAAGTGGAAAATGGCATAGTTATGAATCTGAAGACCAGTCTTTATTTTCTGGCAAAGCAGACTTTGTTTCCAAAACTGTCACAAGAGTCTTTTTTTTTTTTTTCTCTTTGATTCTGACATCAGTCAAGGAAAAAGGAATACCATCATTGATCAGTGTGACAATAATACCTGATGCTTTTGGTCACTAGCAGGGGAAAAATGGCTTTAGTGGGAGTAAAAATGCTCTTCATCAGTAATATGAAACAAAATTGTCTCCTTTTTATTTTAACTAATTAATAGACAGTAATGCACTATAAAGAATAATAAGTGTACAAAAAAAATCAATACATCGATGGTGCAAAAACCCAAAATGCTGGTGTTTCCTCCACCGGTCTCACAGGCTGCTCGCCTCTGACTGGTGAAGGAAAGCACAAGCATTTTGGATTTTTGCACCGTTGATGTATTGATTTTAATTCCCTTCAATCAGCAGTCGCATATACTATATATGAACTTTCAGCAATCTGTTGATTACCATTTATTTTTTATAAATCTCTTTATTTTTTTAAAATGTTTTCCATACAAAAAATAAAATCCTACATATACGTTTACATTTTCCATTTCCCATTACATTTATCTTCTCTCCATACAATTTGAATTAATTCCTTTCACCTGACTCAAATACATTTTTACACTCCCCCTCTCTCTCCCTTTATTCAACGGTGTGACTAACCTCCCCTTCCCCATTTATCCTGAAGCTGTCATAAAGTGCTCTATCCAGGTCGCCCATACTCTTTTTCTCCCCATGTCCTCTATTCCAGTATGCCTCCCTGTACAATGACAAATTACTGTTCACTACGTTTTTCCAATGTGCTACCGAGGGAGCTTCTGCCTTTTTCCAATTTTAACAGTAGGCCTACCTGTGTGTTCTCCTTCCCACCGACCCAACATTTCCCCCCACCAATCCCAGCAGACAGATCTCTGCCTCCTGTTCCAAGATCACCGATGTCACGTGGCAATCACTCTCGGAACCTCTCTCCAAAACGCCACTATCTTTGGACATAGCCAATGAAGTCTCCGGGGATGTCTGCACATCTCCAGCAGTTCTGAGGATTTGTCTTGGAAATCTTATGTAGCTTATTTGGTGTTTAGTGGCTCCTATGTGATTTTAAATTGTATTTTATCTTGAAGTGATACAAGTATCTGCAATGGGAACTTCCATACCTCCTCCCACTTCTCCATTACATTTGGGACATCTCTCTTCCAGTTTTCACTTAATTTACTTGTATCTGGGGATGTAGAAAAAATTGTGTGTTACCGACGCCAAGATATCAATATTCTTAAGTCTTGCTGCAATAAAAGTGCAACCTCAAAGGTTGGGTTTAGATTTGTGTATTTGTGAAGTAAATTGCGCTAACTTATATTTATATAAACATTTTACCACGACTAATCCTGTGAACTTGTTACTCAAAAAACAAAGTATCTACATGTGTCTGATTAATAATGTGCAAACAATCATCAAATAGTGTGCAAAAAAAGCCAATACAGTGCCCTGTGCCAAACTATAACATATGAATTTCTCAATTCATCAAAAAAAATGTGAAATAAATCCAAAAAGATTTCAAATATGCTACTGTTGCAATCCACCGATTTAAATGTGCCCCAAGAAAGCAAGAAAAATGTGTTCTATACGAAAAAAACAAATAAAAAAATATATATGTATATGTGCTAAGAAAGTCCTTAATAATTTCTTGCAGTGATGCCCAGCTTTTTTCTCCTTCACCGCAAATAGTGCCTACACCGTCACCTGATAAAAGGGCTACTCTCCAGATGGACCCAGAAATCTGCCTTTGGTTCATAGGGATTACCACTCCCTCTCTCAGGTTTATCAGCAATCTCTCCCAATGCTTTGGCTGTAGTCTCGTTTTATCCACTCATGTAACATATAAAACACTATAGTAGCTGAAGCTAAACCCAAAACTACCCACTCAATTGGTTGGTGGGGACTATCTCAGTACAAATAAAATGTGGTTAACAAAATATTATAAAACCTATTTTCTTTATCGTACATCACGGGACACAGAGCGCATAGCCATTACACTTGGGTTATATGGGTACCTTCAGGTGTGGACACTGGTGTAATCAATTTCACAGGAAGTTTCCTCCCTATATAACCCCCTCCCACTGGGAGTGCTTCAGTTTTTTCGCCAGTGTCTTAGGTGTTGGTCACGTCTAGCTGTCCCTCGGAGGTCTCGGGACCCAGGATAGCTAGCCGGATCCGTCCGAAGTGCTTCAAAGCCAAGGTGTACGGTACCCGGGCCCTGCTGGAGTGGGGGTTTGCCTATAATGCCTCTCCTTGGAGGGCTGGATTCTGGGCTCCAGTGCCTTAGTCTCTTCCAAGAACTAAACGCTACTGATGCCAGGATGCTATATAGGTCCAGGGGTGTGGGTTCCTTAACACAGGACCCCGGTCCCTGAAGGTCCAAGACAATACCCACGGAGATGGGGGAAGGCTGGGCCTCTTGCATTTTGCAATACCCTGCAGCGTGGAGCAGGTAAGAGGGAACCTGCGGGACTTGGTTCGACAGTAGGTATCCCCCTGGGGGTTCTGGGTTGGCTAATGGTATGCTTGTGCATCAGCCACTATCTCCACTATGTCTGTTGAGGCAGGATGGGATGTACTAATGTTTACCCAGATAACATGTAGATATATATATGCTTTTAAAAGATATGTATTTTGCTACTCCCCCCAGATTTGCCTGTTAGCATGATACTGCAGCCCCACGTGTATAGAGAGGAAGGGCTGACAAAACTCCTGTTCCTAGGAAGCCTAGGGAGACAGCTTCCTCTATGTGTGCACTACAAAGATAGTGGCTTACCTGGTGTCTGTGTTCTAGCGCTGGTCCGGGCTCTCCTCTGCTCTCTGCTTCCTCCATGTTGGTTTCAGCGTGGGGGGGGGCGCGCGCGCCGCCTTTTACAACGTCAGCGGGCGTGGGGGGGGGGGGGCGGGCCAGCAGCGTCAGTCTCAGATAAAGCAAAAAAGCATTCCTGGCTGGTCAGTCCCTCCTGAGAGCGGTGGAGAGTGAGGACATAGAGCGCGCAGCTGAGCCAGTTCTGGCTAACAGTGACACCCAGTGGTGGTTTGTGGATCTTCAGGTCTGGACTTAAAAGTCCACACTGACAAAAAAAAAATATATTTTTTTTTGCTTAAAGGGACTCAGCCTTAGATCCGGCAGTATCTGAGTCGGTGCAACCTTGGACTCCAGCTAACGGGCATTGGTGTGGCAATACTCACAGGACTTTCCTCTGTATTGCCGCCTTCTCAGGCGTATGAAAATTTTGAAAACATTTTACATAGCCTGTCCTTATTAAGTTTTCACTTCTAGCTACAACAGTTGGGTGTTGGCTGTAGGGGTGTCTCAAGGTTGTGCAATGGCTCCCAAGGGATCAGGACCAGCTAAGGCTGCAAAAGGTGCCAAAAAAGTAAAGGGGTCTCCAACGGCGTCAGAGGATTTGGGCCAGGCTCCAGTGGTCCCACCCTCACCAGATAGACCACCGAACAGCATCGTGCAGGAGCCATTGAGGGTGCTAGGGGCAGAGGCGGCCCCCAATCAACCCATTCCCGTTTATGTTACGGAAGAAATGCTAGAATCCACCCTGGGTGGGCTAGAGAAAAGGTTAACTGCTTTAATTGCCCGCTCTTTGCCGGGTGGCAAACGGGCTAGATCCCCGTCACCTAAAACGGTGTGTTCAGATGCAGAGGTCCTCTCTTCGGAGGAATTGGACCCACAAGGGGATCAAGCGGACCTGAGTCCTGACGGGTCAGACATTGAAGATTCCACTATAGATGAAATTTTTTCGGCTTCTCAAGCAGAGAGCCTGTGGATCCAGTCTCTGACGGATATGGTTCGCACTGCCTTTAAACTTCCAGTGTCAGAACAAGTAGCCCCCGCGGTATCCTCTTTAGGTTCCTTGAAGGCACCATTGGGTGGTGCATCTTTCCCGGTTCACCCCCTTCTGGAGAGCGTGATTTTTCAGGATTGGGCTCGACCTGATAGGATTTTTATCCCTCCTAAAAGGTTTACCATGCTCTATCCTATGGAAGAAGAATTTGCAAAGAAATGGGCACTCCCTACCGTGGACGCAGCCATTTCCTGCGTAAATAAATCCCTGACCTGTCCGGTGGAAAATGTCCAGGTGTTTAAAGATCCAGTCGACAAAAAATTGGAGACCCTACTGAAGGCTTCTTTTACCACAGTAGGTGCCGTGGTTCAGCCAGCAGTGGCAGCCATTGGCGTTTGTCAGGCTTTAAAGGATCAGACTAAACAGATATTAAGGGACATACCGGCTCAACAAGCTCGTGAATTGGCTGACCTCCCAAGAGCTCTCTGCTTTGCAGTAGATGCTATTAAGGACTCCGTTCAACAGGCGTCCCGTTTATCTCTGCTGTTGGTTCATATGCGTCGCCTTTTGTGGCTAAAAAACTGGTCAGCAGAGGCACCCTGCAAAAAGCTTTTAGCAGGATTTCCCTTTCATGGTGGGAGACTATTCGGTGAAGACCTAGATAAATATATCCAGACCATATCAGGTGGTAAAAGTTCTTTCTTGCCCATCAAGAAAAGATCACGTGGGCCCGCATTTAAGTGACAGGCCTTCGCAGGCTCGGCCCCTTCAACTTCCCGTCAGTATCGACGGCCTCCCGGGCGTTCGGCATTTAATAGCCGCCCACAAGGACAAGCCACGACAGGCAAGAGGCCATGGTCTCGCAAGCCGGTTAAACCAGTCCTTAAGTCAGATTCATGAAGGGGCGCCCCCACTTTCTTGGGTGGGGGGAAGGCTTCGGTTCTTCTCCGAAGTGTGGAAGACCAGAATTCCCGACTCTTGGGTAAGATCCGTGGTAACCACGGGCTACAAGCTAGAGTTTCGGGAAGTCCCCCCTCATCATTTTCAGGGGTCAAGTCTTCCAAGCGACCCATTAAAGAGGGCCTCTCTTGCAAAAGCATTGGATCGTCTCTTACTCCAAGGAGTAATCGTAGAAGTACCAACCCAGGAATGGGGTCTGGGATTCTACTCCAACCTTTTCATAATACCAAAGCCCAATGGCGACGTCAGGCCTATCTTGGACCTCAAACGCCTAAATCGCTTTCTAAACATTCAGACCTTTCGTATGGAGTCCATACGTTCGGTGGCAGCCAGCCTACATCAAGACGACTTTCTAGCATCTATAGACATAAAAGATGCGTATCTGCACGTGCCGATCTACCCGTCACATCACAGGTTTCTTCATGTTTATGATACATCACCGCCATTACCAGTTCGTAGCCCTCCCTTTCGGGTTGGCAACAGCTCCGCGGGTATTCACAAAGGTGTTAGCCCCGGTGCTAGCCGTCCTAAGGACAGAAGGCATTTTAGTCTTGGCATACTTGGACGATCTTCTGGTTATCGACAGCTCAGCCTCCAACCTCAATCAGGCAGTAGGTCGCACAGTTCAGCATCTAGAGGAATTCGGATGGATTGTAAATCTAGAAAAATCGGTATTGAAACCCACAAAGCAGTTGGAATATCTAGGCCTTCGGCTAGATACAGACTGCCAGAGGATAATTTTACCTCAAGCAAAGATCAGATCAATAGCCCAAGCAGTTCAAATGATCTTAGGCAAGAAGAGGCCGACTATTCGCCTATGTATGCGACTGCTGGGGAAGATGGGCCGCCTTCGAGGCTGTGCCCTACGCCCAGATCCATACCAGATATCTTCAGGCAGCCATTCTCTCTGCTTGGAACAAGTCCATTCAGGCGTTAGATCGTCCGTTAGTGTTCTCCCCGAAGGTCCGGCGCAGCCTGTCTTGGTGGCTGGTTTCTCAAAATTTGTCAAAAGGGAAATCCTTTTGCCCCATCTCGTGGAAGATAGTATCCACGGATGCCAGCCTGTTAGGTTGGGGGGCAGTTCTAGAAGAACAGACCCAGCAAGGGCTGTGGTCGGGGGCAGAGAAACTGCTTCCCATCAATATCTTGGAAATCAGAGCTGCTCGACTGGCCCTGATCGCCTGGACTCTCCCCCTTCAGGGTCTGCCAGTAAGGATACAGTCCGACAACGCCACTGCGGTGGCATACATAAACCACCAGGGGGGCACGAAGAGCCCAGCAGCCCAAAGAGAAGTAAACCTGATTTTCTCATGGGCCGAAGCCCATGTACCCTGCATCTCGGCGGTGTTCATCCCAGGCATAGACAATTCTCAAGCAGATTTTTTGAGTCGTCAACAGTTGCTCCCGGGGGAATGATCGCTTCACCCCCAGCAATTCCAAGAGATTTGCCAAAAATTTGGAGTCCCAGACGTGGACATTATGGCAACGAGATCCAACAAAAAGTTGGACAAATTCATATCCCGAGCCAGGGATCCCTCGGCCTACGGGACCGATGCCTTGGTTTGCCCTTGGCACCAGTTTTCTCTTCTGTATGCGTTCCCTCCACTGCAGATGATTCCCCGCCTTCTATGGAGAATCCGGGTGGAGCGCAGGCCTGTGATCCTGGTGGCTCCAGCCTGGCCCAGGAGGGCTTGGTACGCACTCATCGTGAAGATGTCAGTCGGGGCGCCGTGGCCGCTCCCCCTGCGCCCAGATCTGCTGTCTCAAGGCCCAATCTGCCATCCTGCTTCACAGCAGCTAAATTTGGCGGCTGAATCCCTAATTCTTAGAGGCAGAGGCCTCTCAGATCAGGTCATATCTACGTTGATTCAGGCTAGGAAACCGGTCTCCAGAAATATTTATTACAGAGTCTGGAGAACCTATGTGGAGTGGTGCGAGTCTCAAAAATGGCATCCTCGAAAGTTTTTTATTGACAGGATCTTGCGATTCCTCCAGGTTGGCGTTGACAAAGGGTTGGCTCTTAGTACTCTAAAGGGGCAGGTGTCGGCTTTATCAATATGGTTTCAAAGACCCTTGGCTACCCATTCGCTTATGAAAACCCTCTTGCAGGGGGTCTTGCATGTGAATCCCCCTATTAGAGCTCCCCTCTGCCCCTGGAATTTAAATCTGGTCTTGTCAGCTTTAAAAAGGCAGCCGTTTGAACCTCTGACAGAAATCCCTCTTGTGCTACTAACCCGAAAGTTAGTTTTCTTGGTGGCTATGGCCTCAGCCAGAAGGGTTTCCGAGCTGGCAGCCTTATCATGCAGGGAACCATACCTTATTCTGCATAAGGACAGAGTTGTTCTGCGGCCTCAACCTTCTTTCCTTCCTAAGGTCATATCCAGTTTTCACTTGAATCAGGACCTAGTCCTACCTTCCTTCTTTCCTACTCCCCAGTCCAGAGAGGAAAGACGGCTTCATACTTTGGACGTGGTTCGAGCCATGAGGGTCTATCTCAAGGCTACAGAGAAGATTCGGAAAACAGATGTGCTTTTTGTTCTTCCGGATGGCCCCAAGAAGGGTCAGCCGGCTGCCAAGTCTTCCTTGGCTAGGTGGATTAAGCAGCTGATTTTTCAGGCCTATGGTCTGAAGCGCGTTCCACCTCCCTTATCAGTTAAGGCCCATTCTACGAGGGCCATGAGTGCCTCCTGGGCGGCACACCATCAGATTTCTATGGCACAGGTTTGCAAGGCGGCAACCTGGTCTTCCGTACATACGTTTACTAAATTTTATAAGTTGGACGTTGCAAAGAGTACGGACGCAGCTTTTGGGCAGGCGGTCCTTACGGGCAGCAGTATAGAATCCTCTGGCCCGGTTCACGCCCCCTTGTGTTTCTGTTGATGGAGCCATGTTTTCTCCTGACAATGTTTTGTTTTGGCTATTCTTGGCCTTACGGTCTCCCTCCCTTCATAGAGCATTGCTTTAGGACATCCCAAGTGTAATGGCTATGCGCTCTGTGTCCCGTGATGTACGATAAAGAAAAAAGGATTTTTAATAAACAGCTTACCTGTAAAATCCTTTTCTTGAAGTACATCACGGGACACAGAGCTCCCACCCCTCTTTTGGGGAACATTGTGTAACCTCGGGAGAATTGCTTGCTACAAAACTGAAGCACTCCCAGTGGGAGGGGGTTATATAGGGAGGAAACTTCCTGTGAAATTGATTACACCAGTGTCCACACCTGAAGGTACCCATATAACCCAAGTGTAATGGCTATGCGCTCTGTGTCCCGTGATGTACTTCAAGAAAAGGATTTTACAGGTAAGCTGTTTATTAAAAATCCTTTTTTATTGATATAAAAACATATTGTCCATAAAATTGCAAAACAAACAATTAATTGTACACATTAATGATTGGTCCCAGTCGACTAGTTTCGCGGGAATTGAAATACTGCTTCATCAGGACAGCCAATCTATAGAATGATGCAAAGAACATTATACAATAGACATAAATGCATAAATAAAAAGAATTGGCAATACAGTATAAATTCCGAAGGAAATTATAACAATGGTAATATTAGCTTACCCTATGAGTCAATTAAAGATGTGCGGGGGCCGGATAGCTACGGGGCTTTCCCCCACGACGGATAATGGGATAATTGGCGTGGAGATCTGGGTAAGAACAAAATAAATATATGTACGTATGCATAAATACATATAATTATGGTAAAACCTCCAATGATATATGAGCCCGCCAGCTCATATATCATTGGAGGTTTTACCATAATTATATGTATGCATACGTACATATGTTTTTGTTTGTTCTTACCCAGATCTCCACGCAAATTATCCCCTTGTCCCTCGTGGGGGAAAGCCCCGTAGCTATCCGGCCCCCGCACACCTTTAATTGACTCATAGGGTAAGCTAATATTACCATTGTTATAATTTCCTTTGGAATTTATACTGTAATGCCGATTCTTTTTATTTATGCATTTATGTCTATTGTATAATGTTCTTTGCATCATTCTATAGATTGGCTGTCCTGATGAAGCAGTATTTCAATTCCCACGAAACTAGTCGACCGTGACCAATCATTGATGTGTACAATTAATTGTGTTGCAATTTTATGGACCATATGTTTTTTATATCAATAAAAATATGTTTTATAATAATTTGTTAATCACATTTTATTTGTACCGAGATAGTCCCCACCAACCAATTGAGTGGGTAGTTTTGGGTTTAGCTTCAGCTACTATTCCCTTACCCCCACTCTCCCTTTTTTCTAACATAACTGGGATGATGGTACAATTTATCTACTAGTATTTATTTCTATATGAGGCTATACTCTCCCTCTTGCATATAAAAGACTATCATGGTGTAGTATATCAAATACTTTATTATGATTAAAACATATAATTATTCCACTCGCATTTAAAAGTGCCTGGGAGTCGGCACTGAGCTAATCCAGCCATAAATAGGAGTATACAAATGCACGAGTATGTCCTGGTCCGCATGTGTGATGCCTCACTTTGTCACCTGCGTTCCCAGCCTTGTTATACTCAGACTAGACATGACGAGCCTCTATGGTTCTGCAGCCTCTATGCATTTCGCAACTTAATGCGTCATCGGGAAGCTGCCTCATTGGTGCTCGTCTGTCTTTTTTATACCTCCTTGTGCTACTTGTTATCCTATCGCATGCTTCGTACAACAGAAAGCGCCACATCCACCTATTTGACTACTGGTAATTCTCTGACTACTGGAACTTCCGGCCGGAAGTCCAAACTCCATTTTACCGGAAGTGGACTGGCCGCCATTTTATTTACTGGCTATTATTCACTGCTGCTGGTGCGAACCGGATGGCAACATTTTTACTTTATTTATTTTTTACATTTTACATAGCTCCCCCTCCCCCGCTTTAGTTCCATTGGTTTTATATTCACATTATTCTTAGAAGGCTGAACTCCCCATTCCTGGAAGTAATGCAACCTCTATTTTAACAACTGGTGGGTGTGTATTGCCGCATGTGACAAAGGGAGGCATCACACGTGCGGACCAGGACATACTCGTACATTTTTATACTCCTATTTATGGCTGGATTAGGTCAGTGCCAGCTCCCAGGCACTTTTACATGTGAGTGGAATAATTATATATGTTTTAATCATAATAAATTCTTCGATATACTACACCATGATAGTCTTTTATATGTTACATGAGTGGATATAAAAAGAGACTACAGCCAAAGCTTTGGGAGTGATTGCTGATAAACCAGAGAGGGAGTGGTTATCCCTATGAACCAAAGGTAGATTTCTGGGTCCATCTGGTGAGTGGCCATTTTATCCGGTGACGGTGTAGGCACTATTTGCGGTGAAGGAGGAAACAGCTGGGCATCACTGCAAGAAATTAAGGACTTCCTTAGCACATATACATATATTTTTTTTTTCGTATATAACACATTTTTCTTGCTTTCTTGGGGCACATTTAATCTGTGGATTGTAACAGTAGCATATTTGAAATCTTTTTGGATTTATTTCAATTTTTTTTGATGAATTTCATGTTATAGTTTGGCACAGGGCACTGTATTGGTATTTATTGCACACTATTTGTTGATTGCACATTATTAATCATAGACACATGTAGATACTTTTTTTTGAGTAACAAGTTCACAGGATCAGTTGTGGTAAAATGTTTATATAAATATAAGTTGGCACAATTTACTTCACAAATACACATATCTGGGGATGTAGTCCTTATCAAATGCATATACAAATTTGAGGTTGTGTGTTTTTTTTTTTTTTTTTTTTATCATTTGCTCCAAACCTGATTCCATTAATTGAGGAGTCCCCTCCGGAAACTGAGCTGATAAGGCATGAATACGCTGCCTATGCCTAAACGCATAGCTCTCTGTGATATTCCAAAGCTGTCTCATTTTTACATATGCTAAATTTTGTTCCCCTTGTAATACTTGCGACAATTTCTTCACCCCATATCTAGTCCGTGCTCCTGAATCGAATCCAGATGTGCTAACTCAGGATTTCTCCACAATGACGTATTTGGAGATAAATACGTTTTTTAAATCTCCTTCTCTTCCTATAGCGGCTTTCGATATTTTAACTGTTCTCATTGCAGGAGTTAGGTCTCATCTTGTTTTGATCCCTCTATACAACAGTCCCTGCAGTGCCTCTACCGATTGGACCACTGCTGCTTCTAACATGGTAGCTGAATCATACCCATCCAGGCTCAACCATCTCCCTGCCATCACTAGTTGTGTAGCTATGTAATCTTTATAAAAATCTGGAAAGGCCACCCCTCCCTTTGCCTCCTGTCTCATAAGTGTACTTAATTTAATTCTAGCTGGTTTATTTGCCCATATAAATGTAGAGAGCATTCCATGTAGCTGTGTAAAAAAAAAAACTTTGGCACCCACTGTGGCGAGTTCCTAAAAAATATATACAAAAACTTAGGGAGAATCTTTATTTTTACCAGATTTACGTGTCCGAATAACGACAAAGGCAGTGTCGCCCATATCTTTAATTTCCTCCCAAGCTCCTGTACCACCGGATCTAGGTTCAACCTTCAAAAATCCTCAACCTGTCTAGATATTATTATACCCAGGTATTTAAATTCTGTTACCCATTTCAAGGGTAAATTCGGGACAGCGGTTTTCTGTGCTCCTTGATCAATAGGAAATAGGGACTTCTCACCATTTACAGGGCTTAAAGTAAATTGGGGTAAGCCATTTTAACAGCTCTAAAGCTCCCTCTAAAGATGGACCCGCGTCCATCTTACAGCATACAGGGCTACCCTCTCGTCCAGCCCCCCACCCCCCCCCCCCACTCGAAGTCCCTGAATATTTGGTGTAGTCTTAAGAGCCTCTGCCACTGGCTCTATTGCTATTGCGAAGAGTGCTGGGGAGAGAGAGGGCAGCCCTGCCTCATACCTCTGTATAACCGGAAAAAGGATGATAATTTTCCTCCCAACTTGACTGCTGACATGGGTCTCCCATAGATTATTTTGATCCACTTAATAAATACTAATGGAAATCTCATCCTTCTGAGTATTTCCCACAGAAAAGGCCATTCGATTGCATCGAAGGCAATTTCTATATCTAGAGAGGCCACTGTCCTGGAGCCCTCCTGTATATGATGAGTATGTATATTTGTTTAGAGCCTATGTAAATTAATATTTGTTCTCTGTGGCATAAATCCTGTCTGATCTGAATCTATTATTTCTAAGCAGGGGTTGTAATCTTGGTGTTAATATCTTTGTCAATATTTTCAAATCTATATTTAATAGTGCTATTGGCCTATATGATGAACATAATTTTGGGTCCTTTGTTTCCTTATATATTGGTGTTATATGTGCTTCTCTCATTGAATCTGGGGGGCCCCTTTCATTAACCCACTTGTGAATACTTCTGCCAATTTAGGGGCTATTAATGCTTCATATTTTTTTTATAAAATTCTGCCGGAATTCCACCCGGTCCTGGTGCCTTTTCCCCCGAGAATGTACGTATAATCTCCATAATCTCCTCAACCGTGATGGGGCAAACCAATGCTCTCCTCTCCCCATCCGACAGCCACCCGAGGGCTATCCGGTCCAATAGCTCTGTCATAGCCTCCGGGCAGAAGTTGGAGGGGAGGGAAGAAGCATACAGCACACTGTAATATTCTTTAAAGGCCTCCAATATCTCTTCAGGTTCTTCTTACTTTCTGTCCATTTCCTCGATTTCTGAAATGATTGTAGCTTGATACTCTTGTTGCGCCAATCTTGCCAGAAATCTACCCCTTCAAAAATTTTCTGTCTATTTTTATGCATTTCTAATCTTATTTCCTCCATATGCAGATGTAAGTCTTTGTGCAGCCATCATTTCATCCAAGTTAACCCCACTGGGATCTTGGCCATATTTTTCCTTTTGAAGATCAATCTGTATTTTTAACTCTTGCATCTTTACCTTCTGTTTTTTTGCTAACCGCTGAAATGCTTGCTATGTATTCCCCTCGTAGATACGCTTTAAACGCATCCCAAACAATCTCTACCGAAGATGATGCGGCATTATTCTCCCAGTATTCCATTATTGCAGATGTTTGTTTTTTTCTGCTATTTCCAGATGTCCAACCCATTGCGGAGTTAATCTCCACAAAGATGCATTTCTTGGGGTAGGGATACGTATTGACAGGAACATAGGAGAGTGGTCTGAAAGACCACTTGGTAAATATATGGCTTCTGGGATGTCTGCTAACATTGCAGAATCCGCAAACGCCAGAGCTATTCTAGATTCCGTTTTATAGGAAGAAGAGAAACAGGAGTATGCTCTTTTTCCCGGATTCTTCCATCTCCAAATCTGTTGCCCCCATTGCCTGTGCCCAATTATATACATCTGCTGAGTGTTTAGGGGGTTTTGGTCTATCCAACTCTGGTGATAAAACCACATTGAAGTCTCCAATTATTAACTTTGCTGGGAGATGCTGAATGATCATCTCACTCAGAACCCCCACAGAGGATGGAGGTGGAATGTACACTGCCACCGTAACGTACCTCTGTTTACCAATCATATACAGCAGGATAACATATTTTCCAATTATGTCTATATAATCCTTCTCTATTTCTCTCAGGAAGGTTTTATTTACCAAGATCGATACCCCCCTACCATAAGAATAGGTGGAATGATATGTTTCTTGTATCCAAGCTTTTTTTAACGTTCATTTCTTTCCCATTAAATGTGTCTCCTGTAATATAATCAATTGGGGAGCATATTTTCTTATATATTGAAACATCAATGCTCGTTTAAACTTTGAATTGAATCCTTGGACATTCCAGGATAGTATCGAAAAACAATAATTTTCACGGGCATTGTATTTAAAGTATGGGGAGAGCCCATGCCTCCATCGTATCTTGGACCCCCCAAATTTTATTGGGGGGGTATCAATAGGGTACTTAAACCACACTGTTGCAAACCCCATACATACTCCCCCTCACACTCCCTCCACCTCCCTCCCCACTCCCCTCTCTTGTATACAATCCCAAGGTACTTTTCCTATCACCTATTTTACTGTCCAGTATCCATCATTACCCAGCACAATTCCAAAAAAACACAACCTTTCATTCCCTCGTGTGACGGGCTCTCTAATGAGCTGTACATCTCATACCTCATTTATTGTCCTATTGAATTTCCTTAGGACCTTCTCTATTTGGATGTCTATGAATATTGGACAAAATAAAAAACAAATTTTAAACATTTTCATTCCTATGCCATCCAAGGAAATATATAAACACTTATTATGTTACTTAGTGGTTTGTGATTCCTCATACATAATCCCCCCTTTTTGAAGGTGAAACAAATGTGAGTCTATGTGAATATTCTAAATAATTCCCCCAATTACCAGGAGAAAGGGAAAAAAAAAACATTTTATGTATATAATCATTCAGTGTTATATTAATACCCTGTGATTCCATATATATATATTATCCCCCCAATATAGGGAGTGAGAGGGGGAAAAAAACATTATTCAGTATTATCCTATAAACCCCAAATATTTATACACCATTCCCTTCCCCACCACCACCCATCCCCCCTTAGTCCATCTATTTAGTGTCTAACCACTCCAATGCTAAAGTTGGTGTTTAAAAAAAAAATTGTATGTGTCCCATCTATCACTCATAGTTTACTGGGATATAGAAGACTGTACTTTAGCCCCTTCTCTCTCTTTTACGTATTTATGTATATGCCCTTCTTTGCTGTTGTATCTCAACCGGGTAATTGGGGGGGGGGGGGATAACAATATGTTTCATACTGTATATCTGCCCTCAACCTGGCTGTTGATAACATTTTTGATCTCGATCCCTATAGTTTAATAGGCGTATCAAAAAAGGACTGGGAGGTGCCCCTGGTTTAGGGATACGGAAGGAAATCCTATGTGCTCTCTCTACCACAAATGTTGAGGATGCTTCTGTTAAGATTCAATACTTCTGTTAATCCAATCAAATTTTTCAGAAAATTTATGATCTCCCTCCACCCTCTCTGGCAAGCCCAGAATTCGAACGTTGTTTCTTCTTAGGCGAATTTCTGTATCGATCGCTCTATCTTGTATCTCTTTAATTAGTTTTTCCAATCTTTGCCGTTCTTTATACTTTTTTTATCTTCAACTTTTGAAACGCGGATTTCTATTTCTGCTGTTTTTTCTTCTGTATTTAATCAAACTCGCGTTTTATTGAGCACACATCTACTGCCAAAGCATCAATTTTATTTGTCAGGACTTCACTGCTTGCTTTTGTCACCACCTTTCCCAGAGGGCGCATACTCCACCTATTTCTCTTCCCGTCTGAGTCTCTGCTGTTATCCCTTTTAATGGAGATTTTTGCGGGGATCGTAGAGGTTTCTTTACTGTTTTTTTCTGTCATGGCTGATGGGGAGGAGCGGGGGGTTACAACCTGTGGTTTACTGGGAGCCATTTGTCCTGAGTTATTTTTTTTAATTTTTTTATATTTCCTCCTTTTATCTCCTGTTCTCCTTTCTACCTGGCTACTGGTTTTCTATCCGGACACTAGAAAATGCTGCAGCAAAGATGGGAAGAAATGTAGAAATACATTTTTTATTCTGGATTTATTCCACCATAATTGTCCACACAATCTTTAATTTTTTGAGTACAAGGAACAGACGGCTATGCAAAAAAAAAAATTGATCCCCTGTGCTTAGGGCTCACAATACAATTCAAGGTGTGAGCTGACACCCAAAGCTAGGAAGCTGGTAATCAGGGGGTCATAAACCAATGGTAAAAATGGAAAGAAAATTGCGCATACCCTATAAACTACAAATATAAGAAAGCTGCGATTCAAAAATGTTATACAACATAAAACAGACTGGAAGAAGGGGAGGAATCGCGCTTAACGTGAGACAATGCCTAGTAATGGCACAGTAGGTTACCAAATAAAAAATATTCATGAAAGTTATAATATGTAGTTGAAACACAAAACCTAAATTAATATTTTTAAAGTCCACAAATAAAAAATATGTGAAAAACATGTGAGTCAGTCGTGAAAAAAAGGGGGTTAAGTTCTTTGTAATGGTCAGAGGTCCATCTGTGAAGCCAATGATGCTAAATTTTTCAAAAGAAATACAGGAAGATCAATGTCCCTTTACCAGTCACGATTATCTTGCACTTGTAGGTTTCAACGTGAAGTCACAATACCGGAAAAAAGAAAAACAAAAAACTTGCATAGTGTAATACCGTTGAGAATTGTGAATAATATCCACCTGTGGGGGATAGCTGTATGGTAGACGGGGCAGTGACAACCCTCCACCACAGTACACACTGACCCTTACCAGATAATATGACCCTCTTGAGGTCGGTAACAGCCTTAAGAATACTGTATTCAAACTTCGCCTTACATCATCATATACAGATAGGATGGATCCTCGGTGAAAAAAGACAAAAAAAACTTTTCATAGTATAGACTGCATGAATATAGATCACAATCACCCGTGGAAAAAACAACAATCAAAACTGTGAGGAAGGGAGAGTGCTGGTCCCACCACCGATCGAACACACTGACCCTTACCAGACAGTAGGATCCCCTCTGGGATCAATATAGGCAGCAAAAGAGTGGATGAACTGCTCTCGCCTTATAACATGTCAACACGTCAGAAACCAATCCTCGATGGGTCACAGTGAATAGCATAGAATCGAAAAAAACTAAAATAGTGTAAATCCGTATAAAATGTATTCTATAAAAAGCCAAGAAATGCACTTACAAACAAATGCAGGTTTGGAGCGTATAATAAAAGGTGCCGGCCGGCTTGTGGAACGCATACGTCCCCTCGTGTTTGCGATGACGTGGAAACGTCTCCTCCAACGTTTGTTACCGGCTGTTACCGACCTCAAGAGGGTCATATCTGGTAAGGGTCAGTGTGTACTGTGGTGGAGGGTTGTCACTGCCCCCTGTCTACCATACAGCTATCCCCCACGGGTGGATATTATTCACAATTCTCAACGGTATTACACTATGCAAGTTTTTTGTTTTTCTTTTTTCCGGTATTGTGACTTCACGTTGAAACCTACAAGTGCAAGATAATTGTGATTGGTAAAGGGGCATTGATCTTCCTGTATTTCTTTTGAAAAATTCAGCATCATTGGCTTCACAGATGGTCATAAACCAATGTCCATGGAATATACCCTTCCACCAGCTCTTCACAGCTCTCTGCTCCCTTTGCAAGCAAGAAAATACAGCTAATTTACAGCCAAATGGCGTGCCTGGAGTGCCCAAGATATCCAGGGCATCCAGCGCTCTCTCCCTACCACTCAGTCCAAAAGCTGGCGTTTTGCAGGCCTTCACACCTCTGCTCAAAAAAAATGCACAGACCCTTTCTTTTACCCTGTACTCTTACTGCTTTCCCAACAAAAACAAACAAAAAAAAGTATCAGACCTACTATTGGTGTCTTCAGAGGTTCATCAGGATCAGGGGTCAAGAGAGCTGGGGATGGGCGGGATCCAAAAACACCAACTTGGATGCCAGGAATGGGGGCAGCCGATCTCGCATGTCCATCCCCATTCCGCCGAGTGCTGTATAGCAAGTCACAGAATATAGGAGACTGACGCCGCCGGGATTCCGCTCCTCCTCCACCACCTAGCCGCCCAACTACAGGTCCAGAGCAGGCTGATTGACACAGCTGGGGCTCACAGTTCCTTCTCCCCCACGATCACTTCCCTCAAAAGCCGGAGCAGCGGCAGGAGAGACATGGTATGATGAGGTATGGGAGAGGAACCCCCTCAGTGCTCACACGAACAGAGCTAGCTGGCGTCTCACATCGCACTGCTGCTGACTGATTCACGCATGGGTCTTGCCCATCACACGGCTCGCACGTCCAGCCTCCCACAGCCGATCCAAGCAGCCGTTGATTACCATTTTTAGTTGCGTGTGTGTGTGTGTGTGTGTGTGTGTGTGTGTGTATATATATATATATATATATATATATATATATATATATATATATATATATATATAATATAATATAATATAATTTTTTTAGTTCAGCTAACGCCAATTGTTACACAAGAACAAGGAGACAGACGCTGATTGTCGGAGGAATAGGTATGGTAGTTAATCCATGGATAAATCTTGAACCTGTGGGCAATCCCAGAATATATGTAGGAAGCCTGCAGGGGTACCAGAGCACCTCCAGCAAGCATCTAATGAGGTTGGGTATATTCAGTGAAGGCTTTGGGCTGTATAGTATATTCTGTGCAGGGTTTTGAATTGGATTAACTTGTCCCTAGTTACTAGTGGCTAAAGCGGGTAATCCCACATGTCTTCACAGTTTTCAATGTCCAGCTCCTCCATCCATCCACAGATCACGCAGCCCATCCAATCCAACCTCAATGGATGGCATCAGTGCTTGGTATATTTGAGATAATGGCTTTGAGAGTTCAGCATCATTTAGCAGAGTTTTGAGATCATCATGCTCCATCCGGAGCTGGGCTGATTTTTAAATTGAGTCATGATGGAGCTGTAGGAACCTGAAGAAGAGAAAATTCACATTTAAGAGATTGAAAAACGATCTCTAACTTCTGAACAACCCAGAGCCATCGCAAATATCCTTCAAGTATTTAATGCCCCTGCCGACCCAAAGTCTGGGGTCTTGTCTAGAGTGAAAATCCTTCAGCCTGGGATTACACCAGAGTGGTGTACTAAGGGACTATATGGGTTTCTCTAGGTTTGGTAATAAAACCTATGTGTGCCAAGCCCTGATGACTGCTTTCATAGCCTGTGTTAAAAGTATCGGAGCACCCCTCCCATCTCCCTATAAAGGGCGTTACAAAGGGCCTCATAAGATCCCACATGTGCCACTTCTAGGACTGCTGATGCAGTGGTATCATTCGAGACCAACCTATTGTGGGCATGAGTGAGCATTGCTGCCAAGTAGTAAGTGTGGAAGTTGGACTAACTGTCCTCCAGAAAGAAAAGGCAAGGTTATTCCCCCAAATTCCTCAAGTATGGCTTCAACCAGGGTAGGGTTCGGCTTGTCATATATTTTTACTATAAAAAAAATATTAAATTCCTTCAGTATACCCCAGGTCTGTAATTTCACCGCCCATGGAAGTCTGGATCCTAGGAATCACTGTTTGAAGTGAGGTTCTGCCACCAGGTTGGCCCACAGTTTACCATTCTTGTCCCTTTGTTCAAAAACGTTTGCGTATCAGATTGCACCAGTGAGGTGTAATGAAGCCACAAAACTCTTCTCGCTAGGGAGGAATAGTGTTCAGGTGTGGAATGCGGCGTGCAGAACGCCAATGCCTTTTTTTGGACTTTTTTTGGAGCTGGACATTAAAAACTGTGAAGACATGTGGGATTACCCGCTTTAGCCACTAGTAACTTTTTTCAATTGAGTGGCTTGTGTTGCAAAACCGGATCTCACTGCCTTAATAGTCCCCTCCGCATGAGCCTTGCCTGCCTCCCAAACCACATGAAGGGAAGTTGAACCCTCACTGAGCGTCCAGTATTCTGTAAGTTTTGGCCCCAATATATATTGTATATCATTTTGTGGACCTGGAGGGGGGAGAGTTTTCTGAAAATGGTATACAGGATGGTGAGATCAAACGGAGGAGGGCTCTACACATTTACCATCACCAAGTATTGAGCATACATTTCAAGAATTAAAATAACGTCCCCCAGGATTAAGGAAAACCTGTTCCACCGAGCAAGGTAGTGATTTGCTCAGTAGAATGTTCACCCTCCTCACATAGAAATATGTGGCATGAAACCCCCTGTTTAACCCATGCCCTATTAAGAGCCAGGATCTTGTTGCCTATGAGGTGAGTTTCTTGCAGAAACAGAACGTGAGGTTTATGAGAAACTTAAAGCGGAGCTCCACCCAGGAAAACAACATTTTACAATGTTGTGTAAAAAAAAAAAAAAACCTTAAAAAAAAAAAAAAAAAATACTCACCCGAAATACCTGTTGCTATGCGGAAGTCCGTAATCTGCCTCACCTGCACCGCGGACCGATTTCTTCTTCTCCTTGTGAATGGGGCGCGCTGCTTTCTGGGAACTGTGTGTTCTCAGAGAGCAGCGCGCCCATTCACAAGCCAGCGTGAGACTCACGCAGGCGCAGTAGGAAATGGGCAGTGAAGCCGTACGGCTTCACTGCCTGTTTCCCATAGTGTGGATGGCGGCGCGGGACCCGGAGCGATCGTGGGACCGGCATCGGGGGGCCCATCAGCGCGGGCAAGTAGGACAAGTTAAGTGTCCTTATTTAAAGTCAGCAGCTACACTGTTAGTAGCTGCTGACTTTAAAAAAAAAAAAATTTGGCGGCTGGAGCACCGCTTTAAACAGATTTTTTCACTTTGTCATTCAGACCTTTGATAGTCAAAGAGATCAACTACCTGTTTTTAAGATTTGGTAACATTAGGAGCATAGAAGGCCTATACCCAACCGTGTCCCGCCTTAAGGCCAGGGGTAGAGGCAGGCCAGATGTTGCCGCCTGGATATTCTGAGGGTAAGAAAAGAAGAGGAAAAAAAATAGTCCAGCAAGAAAAAGTGTAAAACCGGGGGAAAACTTGGTAACCGATTAAAGGTATACGTAACTCCCTACTGCCTGACATAACCCCAACTGTTTCAATCCCAAATCTTAGTAGTAGTAAATGCCTACTTGAGGCTCAGAGTTCCAGGGGAATTCCCATCTCGCGTGAAGCCTAGAACAGTAGGCGAGGTTGAGGGGACATGTATCCCATCTTCCACTTCTTAGAAAACATACCGTGGCGGTCACGTGGGAATCTAGTGTCGAGGTGCATGTGTTTTTTTTTTTTTTTGGTCATGGTGTGTACAGGAAATTTTTAGTAGGATACATCAGGCAAGGATGTGGGAGATTCGTGCATTGGGTAACTATGTGGGAAGAGTCCTTTAGTGCAAGATGATCAGCCAGTCGTCGGCATCTGCTGGGTAATCAAATAGCCAGATTGCTCCATCATGCTGGACCCAACGGCCGCTGGGGTAAAGCATGCTGTATTTATGCTCTTATCTCAGAGCCATCTACGGACATCATTGAAGGGTTTTTCTCTTCCACTCCAAGTCATTTGAAAAGTCAGAGAAAAGAATGTGGGATATTGGGGCTTCATAGAGAATCCTGTCCCTGTCTCGATAGTTGAGGAGTTGGACCAGAAAAGTTCCTGGAAAGGTTCCATGGGATGGCACGGCCCGTTGGCACCCAATGGGTCCTTTCAACCACTTGGATAGGAGGGACTTGCTTAAGGCCCAGGATTTTTTTTAACCACTTAAGCCCCGGACCAATATGCTGCTAAATGCCCAGAGGCGTTTTTACAATTCGGCACTGTGTCGCTTTAACAGACAATTGCGCGGTCGTGCAAAGTGGCTCCCAATCAAAATTTGCGTCCTTTTCTTCCCACAAATAGAGCTTTCTTTTGATGGTATTTGATTGCCTCTGCGATTTATTTTTTTATTTTTTGCGCTATAAACAAAAATAGAGCGTCATTTTTGAAAAAAAAATCTATTTTTTACTTTTTGTTATAAGAGAAATTGAATAAACAAAATTTTAGTCAAACATTTAGGCCAAAATGTATTCGGCCACATGTCTTTAGTAAAAAAAAAAAAATTGCTACCTAGCGTCAACAGCGACGCTAATACAGCGATCAGAAAAATGATTGCTTAGTGACGCTGGTAATAGGGGGTGAAAGGGTTAACTAGGGCGGTGATCAAGGGGTTAAAACTTTATTAGGGGGGGGTACGGGTCTACCCTGGACCTAACACTAACTGCCTGTCACACTGACACTAAATGCAGTGATCAGTAAATATATGATCCCTGCATTCGGTGACAGGGGGGTGATCGCAAGGGGTTAAATGTGCCTATGTGTACTGGTGTCGGTGTTATGTTGTGCAGACTTACTGTGACTCTTCTCTCCTCTCGGCGGTTTGAAAATACAGCCGAGGGGAGAGCTGCATCACTTCCTCTGCCAGTGTTTACATTTTACAGGCAGAGGAAGCGACACGCCGGAGGCGCATGGGATTGGCTGGGAGCGATCACGAGGGGGCGGACAGAAACGAACAGCCACCCCCTCAAGACGGATCGCTCCCGCAGGTAAGCCGCACGCAGCGGAAGGGGTCCCGATCGAACCCCCGACCCGCTAGAAGGCAGGGACGTACATGTACACCCGTCTGCCTGTAGAGGAAAAAATTAGAAAAAAACTTCCCTTTTATGTGCCATTCTGTGGACGTACATAGGCGTGCGACGGGCGTTAAGTGGTTAAGGACCGCCTCCTGCACGTATACGTCGGCAGAATGGCACGGCTGGGCACATCCACGTACAGGTACGTTCTGTACTAGTACTCAACCCCTCCCACGACCTGGTCCGAAGCTCGGGGACTTGCGGACCCGATCGCCGCTGGGGTCCGGCGATCGGTCCCCGGAGTTGAGAAACGGGGAGAGCCATGTGTAAACACATCTTCCCTGTTCTTCACTGTGGCGGCGTCATCGATCGATTGATCCTTTTTTATAGGGAGACACAATCGATGTCACACCTACAGCCACACCCCCCTACAGTTGTAAACACACATTAGGGAACGCATAACCCCTTCAGCGCCCCCTTGTGGTTAACTCCCAAACTGCAAATGTCATTTTCACAATAAAGAATGCATTTTTAATTCATTTTTTGCTGTGAAAATTACAATTGTCCCAAAAATGGTTCAAAATTGTCCGAAGTGTCTGCCATAATGTTGCAGTCGCGAAGAAAAATCGCTGATCGGCGCCATTTAGTAGTAAAAAAAAAATTTTTTTTTTATAAAAATGCAAAAAACGATACGCTATTTTGTAAACGCTATAAATTTTGCGCAAACCAACCGATAAGCGCTTATTGCGATTTTTTTTTTTTGGTAGAAGAATACATATCGGCCTAAACTGAGGGGAAAAACATTTTTTTTATATATTTTTGGGGGATATTTATTATAGCAAAAAGTAAAAAATTATATATTTTTTTTTTTCAAAATTGTCGCACTAATTTTGTTTATAGCGCAAAAAATAAAAACTGCATAAGTGATCAAATACCACCAAAAGAAAGCTCTATTTGTGGGGAAAAAAGGACGCCAATTTTGTTTGAGAGCCACGTCGCACGGCCACGCAATTTTCTGTTAAAGCGACGCAGGTGCCGAATCGCAAAACTTGGCCGTGTCCTTTAGCTGCCTAAAGGTCCAGGTCTTAAGTGGTTAAAGAACTCCTCGGAAAGTTTCAGCCAGGTGATTCCCCCTTCCGCTTTTTCAGGCAGCCCCAGGACTCTAACATTGTTGCGCCTGAGTCGGTTTTTAGCATCGTCTGACTTTGTGACAAGGGAATGTACTGTGTGCTGCAGCTCAGCAATGGAGGTGGCTGGAAGATCTTTAGTGGCTGATATTCTGGAATCTGTTTTGGTCATTTTTTCCCCCCTTATTTTGTCGAGCTATTTCCTTTATAAGATTACACTCCTCAGCAAGGTAGTCGGTGCACAATCAGCACGACCTACTCTGCACGATTGCAACAAGGATCATGGACATACCGTCTTAAGGTAGCTCAAGGGGGCTGACTGCTCCATCATCGGATCCTCCTCAGGACCCATCTCCAATTCAGCCCGCAAGGCCCGGAGTCGTCGAACCAGTATGTGATCTGACTGGGGTGAAGGGGGTGGCGGAAGCCGGGTTAATGAGTTGCTCCCAGTGGCTTTGGAATTCCTCTTCCCCTTTTTTGGGATAGAGAATATTTGATAAGTCTCCAGAGGGGATCCCTACAGAGGAAAGGTGTTCATACCCAGAACGGCGTCCAGGAGGCAGCTGGGGGTAACCCAAGTTGGCAGCAGGTATTGAGCCCCTGTAGATCAGTCTGGATAGACAGTTGGTGGTTGCCAGCAGCCCTCCACCTCTCAACAAACACCCAGGCAGAGGCAATTTAGTGAGGATGGTAGACTGGGAGTACCATTTGGGCAAGGCCCAAAGCAGTGGGACAGAGGCAGGATGGCTAAACACTCTAGGCCCTAGGACTCCACAGCCAGCCCATACAAGCAAACTCTCTGTTGGACAGCACACCGGAATATGGCAGGCAGGTGGATGGATGATTGCCATAATTTCAGAGCTTCCCCTCAGAGCTAGCACAATTGCAGTAGTGTACAGACTATTTGCCTTTAGTAAATCAACTCCTATGGGTTCTATGAATCGAAGGGGTGGGTAAGCGGCATTATTTGCACCCTTGCATCGGCTTTTGTTAAAACTGCATCTGAGAACCACAAATTAAAAACACAATTTAATTTATTTTTTATATGTAAAGCAAACTCCCCCCATCCATCTGTGTTTTCCATGCTTTATTTTGTTGAGAAATCCCTTTGAATAACAACCCTCTAGCATTTTTGGCCATGGCCATCTTGAAAAAGTACTCCCTGAAATCCATCTGCCTTTTGGCTCTAGCTGAGAAAAGACTCCTAGGATATACGACATTGTTTGCCAAGCAAAACTTTTTTTGTGAATAAAGAAATAAAAAAAAAAAGTTTAAAACCAGTAAATAGGAAAGTATAGCATATCGATTTACTAATGCTAGCAGCATGAGGAGTAAAAAATATATTGATTGGGAGAGTGAAGTTCCACTTTAACCCACTCATTGAGTACAATTCATTGGCGGTAAATGTCCCTGATGTTGTATAGCAAATATCATATCCTCCACAACCTCATTAGACCTTGGACCAGCACAGAGACTCGGATTTCTAGCTTCCCTTGCAGCTCTGTGTTGTGTGATCATTTCATTACTTGGCCATAAATAGGATGTGATAATAGATTTCCCCACTGGCCTGTATAAGCATCATGCTTGTTGGTGTTCTAAAACTGGTGTTGACATGAACGTTCCAGCGTCGGGTTGTGAGAGGAAGTTGAACTTGGTTTAACTACCAGGACATTTGGGTGTTATGCCATAGTCATTATGCTACTATGGATAAAAGAAATAAAATTGTAATTGCATGTGGTTTCTGGCATACAGAATAGACACTAACACTTTGTGAAAGCCTACCTCTAAAGATGTGGTAAAAAACAAGGGAAGAGGCGCCTCTAAGTGTAGATGTTTTTAAAAACAATTTTAATAAATAAAGGAGTACAGGCAACTCACATTTTACGAGTTAAAATCTGGCTTTGTACATATTCTTTTAGAAGTGGTCATCACTTGTGGTCCTTCGGCTGCTGGACACTGCACTGTAGAGCTGTCTTTCACCGCTATGAGATGATAAAGCCGGCGGCGGTGATGAAGATGGCTTGTAAACCAGGCAGGTGGAGTAGGTGTTTTTCTGCAGCAGGATGGCACCAGTGAATTTGCGATATTTTTGCGACGCGTTTCCCAAGCGTTCGAGCTGCGATGATAAGGCAGTCGCGCTCCTTTTTCAAGCTTTTTCAAGCGCGTCGCAAAAATATCGCAAATTTACTGGTGCCATCCTGCTGCAGAAAAACACCTACTCCACCTGCCTGGTTTACAAGCCATCTTCATCACCGCCGCCGGCTTTATCATCTCATAGCGGTGAAAGACAGCTCTACAGTGCAGTGTCCAGCAGCCGAAGGACCACAAGTGATGACCACTTCTAAAAGAATATGTACAAAGCCAGATTTTAACTCGTAAAATGTGAGTTGCCTGTACTCCTTTATTTATTAAAATTGTTTTTAAAAACATCTACACTTAGAGGCGCCTCTTCCCTTGTTTTTTACCACAGTTTTGAACACGGTTTCTGTTCTACTACGATGGCAGCCCTGAAGATATAGATGTGACCCCCACATAAACTTTTATCCCTTACCCTGGGTTTTTCTGCCCCCCTCCCCCCCCTTCCCCTTCTTTGTTGGACATTAAACCCGCTATGTGATTTTTACATATATATATTATATATTTTTTTCAATTTTTTTCAATCTCTATATACAATATATATTTGATTTTAACAATTAAGATATATGTATGTACGTATTTATTTAACTATAACCATCATCACATTCATGTTTGCCTAGCGAATAATATCAAGGTACTACTGTATTTAGATTTTGCGCATTTCTCTCCTTGTGCACTGTACCTCTAAAGATGGGCTTTATTAAAACCAGAAAGTGTAGGGGCAAACACCATGGTCAGAATTATTGTATGTGTGCATTACATAAAGCATATAAAGTGCATGCTTCAGAATTATATGGTGTACGCTGGTTGATGAGCAGTAGTTATTGATCCATCCCCTTGCTGACCAGCGCACGAAGAATTACGACAGCATGGCTGGGCAAATGGGTGTACCTGTACGTCCCCTTTAAATCGCAGGTTAGTGGGCACGCGTACTCTGTCGTGAGCGTGCCCGCGGGTCCTTCAGACTCTGCCTGCCAGGGGCCCTCGATCGTGACACGGAACGTCAGAACGGGGAGATTCCCATGTAAATGAGGCATTTCCCTGTTCTGCCTAGCAACATGACAGGGATCTACTGCTCCCAGTGATCGGGAGCAACTGATCTGTTGTGTTGTAGTGAGCCCATCTTCCCCTTACAGTTATAACACGGTTAACCCCTTGATCGCACCCTAGTGTTTAACCCCTTCCCTGCCAGTGTAATTTACACAGAAATATATATATATATATATATATATATATATATATATTATATTTATATATATATATATATAAATATATATATATATATATATATATATTATATATATATATATATATATATATATATATATATATATATATATATATATATATATATATATATATATATATATATATATATAATATATAAATTTAGTACTGATTGCTGTATAAATATCACTGATTCCAAAATGGTGTTGTGTCCGTCGCAGTCACGATAAAAATCGCAGCCATAAATCTATCCCCTATTTTGTAGACGCTATAACTTTTGCAAACCAATCAACATATGCTTATTGCGTTTTTTTTTTTTTTTTTTTTTTTATCAAAAATATGTAGAATACATATTGGCCTACACTGCGAAATTTTTTTTTTTTTTTTTTATATATATATATATATATTTGGCATGTCATTTTTTTTGGGGGGGGGGGGGTAGGGGCTTCAGGAGGAGTGGGACTTCCTGTCCCACTTCCTCCTTCCGCCGAGGGGCTGCTAAAGCGAATAGTCATATCGCCTTTTGGCAACCCCTCCCTGTAGGCGATCGCCTGAGACACATGACAGGTCCCAGGCGATCGCCTGTCCAATCGAATGGCGCAGCGCCGCATGCGCATTGGGTGCCCGGCCGTGAAGCCGAAAGCTGTCACGGCCGGGTGCCCACACTTAAAATGAAGACGCCGGCCTGAGAGGGGGGAGAGCAGCCCCGGCCGGCGTGTCGCTGGAATGTGGAGCAGGTGAGTGTATGTTTATTAAAAGCCAGCAGCTACACTTTTTGTAGCTGCTGACTTTTAATAAGCATAAAAAATGACTGGAAAACCCTTTTAAGTGCCATATCACTGGCTGGAGTATTGAATGCATGCTCCTTTTCACACTTTTCAGCATGCGGTAGCATCTTCCCACGGATGCCCTTATTTGCAAGAAACATGCGGTTCCACTTCAGTTAGTCCTTATTGCTTCCTACAGTGGTCCAGTTATTTGAACCTACCCTGCTCTCAGCAGCCTGTTTTAGGGAGTACCCAAGTTATTTTTTTTACCTGGTGTTCTCTGTCAAGATGTCTCGCTTAAGCATTGCAACATGTAGAATCCCAAGTGCAAGGGGAACAGTCCCTCTGCTCTCCTTTTAAAATGTAGTTCATTATTTTAAGGGTGCATGTCCATATGTGATAGTGTCCAATGCTCCATGCAAGCAGCTAAATGCACAGAAAAACTACATGTATGTGTAGACTGTTGCCACTAAAATGTTCCTAAATCTCTAACACATTATGTGATTCAGGCATCCTTTCAGGACCGCCCAGCCAGATATTCAAACTCCTTTGCAGAAGTAGTACAGCTTGGTTAGAAAACGCAAAATATACCCCTGCCGTCACGCTGCTTTTAGAAATCACATGGCTACTTGCAGCCTACCAGACAGCATCCACCTCTCCGAAAATATGAAATGCTATTTTTGCTAAAATGCCACACCCATGATGTACTTCATAGTCATGGCAGAAATTCTACCCCCATTGAACAGGACCTATTCAAGTGAATGGTGCTGCTCTGCATTCCTCTTGCAACTGCATGCAAAGCATGTGGTTACAGTGTGTTAGTACGAGGTTAAAGAAGCCGTTGAGGAGGCAATGTGCCTCCTCAATGCTTTCTGAAACACAGAAACATGCTGACAGCATTTCTTATTTACCTTTTTTTTTTTTTTTTTTTTTTTTTAGGTTCAACTGCCCTGGGGGGGGCCTTTGGTGAGATATCGGGTCTAAGCAGACTCCCATTTGAGACAAAACGGACTGAGACATAGATTCAGTAGTCCCTTTCTCTGTAGCTGACTGACTTGACTGTTGAATGAATGAGAAGCACTTTGAGGCTCGATGTTCATTCACAAACTAAAGCATAGTAAACAGTTTACTATGCTTCAGTGATGGCTGGACACAATGAGTGATTGGTACAGGTCGCTTATGGTTTTCATTCGGGAAAGGAAGGGGGTGGTAAATTACACTTTTACCGAACTCCTCACTGCCAGCTCACCCAGAGGCTGACCTCTCCCCACTTTGTTTAATATTAAATAAAATGATTTGGTTGGACTTTGGCTTTTAAGGTTATGGATATGAAAGTATTTTATTTATTTTTTTACTATAGCTGCAATGTTGTATACATTTTGTGCTATATACATTTTTCAGAGTAACTGTTCAATCTTTTTTGTTTTTCCTCAACAGGTTCATTGTACTTTGTGGAAATTGATCAGTTTTTCTCTTTTTTATATATAATTATAAATTCAAGATGTGTTTTACATTTTTATTGTTTGGACAAATTTTAAAAACATGGATGTTTTTGTGGCCTTGATTACAATTTTCTGAGAAGCGGACATACAACATTTCCAGTGCAGGACAAAAGAAAATATAAAGAAAAATTAATCAGATTGACATCTCATCTTTGGATTGCTGCTTAAGGAACAAGAAGAGAAGTCAAGAGCAACTTGCCTTAACAAAAAGAGAAACACATGAACTTATTTAATATTGGTGGAAATTGTAGAATGTCACCCAGAAGCTGACTAATCGTTCAGCTCTGGGGGGTGAAATGTTTCTTTTTCATGTGCCTATACTAAAAAAAAAGTGACTTCTTATCCTGCTGTGTGTGGGAAACTGAAATGTATACATAAAGAAAAAGTAGTGCATTCATGTTCATGAAGACTTTTTTTTTTTTTTTTTTTTTTTTTAAACTTAGAACAAAGTATTTTTTTTAGTTTTTTTTTTCTTCTTTTTTAATAAAATTGAGAACAAAATGTTTCTACAAAAAGAACCACAACCCTCTTGCATTTATCCTTGTCTGTAACTTCCCTGTAATGTAATTGCTGCCCAGCCTAAGTTTGGGACTTTGGTCTCAAACCTTTCAAAAGCAATTTGGCTTTTTAAGAACCCTTTAGTAATGTCTTTTGACGTTGTACATATATTTCTAATCTTCTGTTCCTTTGATTCTTCAGTGTTTCGATCAGCCGGAAGTTATCAATTTACTGAACTTGGTCAATGGCATTTATTACCTAATTTGTGAGGTCTGTAAAAGCTTTTGGAATATGCATTGTGGTCTACTGACAATGTTTACATAGTGCTTGATGCCATTGGACTCCTTCTGCCAGAGCATGTTCATAGTTACATTTTTTTTTTTTTTCCCTTGCATCTAGTTGGATATTCTTTAGTAAGGGAAGCTTCAGTACGTTCAGAGGAAAATGAATGCAACCTTACTTGCAAAGTTAAGTTTATTTGCCTTTAGTAACTCAAGCCATAAATCTATATATCCCCACTTTATAATTTTTTTTTTAACATTCTTGAGATGGTATGGTTTGAACTTCCCAGACCCTGTAGAAAAATAATGGAGGGGATAATAAATACATATTGCAAAGTTGTTTTAGTAGTTATGGTTTATGCAGGTGGAATTGCTGTCTTCATAGAGATTTTTGGTGCTTGCAAAATTCCAGTGTTTTCCACATCCATATGTTGCATTCTTGTCTTAATTCATGGAGGGACTAGTGATACTCGTTCACCCCTCTCCCACCTAATTTTCCATACAACACAAAGCCTGCGCGCCCCTTCATGTACATTAACCTTTACTTCAGTTTAAACATTTATTGACCGAATTCCTGCCCAATAGCAGCCACAATAAGATGACTGTTATATAGCACTATTTGCCATTCTGCTGTCTAATACAATAGCCTCGGTGTTGTGTAAGGCTAGCTATACACATGTAGATTTTCCCACCTGGCTGAACCATAGAAATCAAAGGATTTGCCTATTTATGTTTCACCGCATGAATGTAGGGATCTCCCATGCCAACTATTGTATTCAGATAGTCCAGCACCCATGGCTGCCTGAATACTCAATGACTGCATCTGATGGGATAGTCACTGTTCAGCTGATGATTTTCCACCATGCTCGGTCAGTTTTTTAACCTGACCTTTGTCAAACCAGGTGGTGCTGACAGGTTCACCTACGGCTTAAATTTCAGCCAAATGAGCAGGAATTGACTGAAATTGAAGCTTTTTAGACCTAGCATTGAGGATGTTGGCATTTGACAGAGTTTAGCCATGAAATGAGGGAAAGTCGGTTTGCAGTAAGGAGTGAAATTCAGTGGGGGGCTGGGGGAAGCTTGCAAAGTAAGCTTTCCTGGCTAATTGCTGTTATTTCCTTAATCTTGTGAGGTCTGTTCTTAGACTGTACTTTTACAGGTAAAATTACACATGATGTATAGGTTCACTGGTAAATGTTGGTGACCAGAAATTTTAGCTGTGCAATATTCAGGAAAGCATTTTTCCTCGGTGTGCAGAACCTGCTAATAGTTTATGGCTCATTTGAAATAACTCTGGTGTTCTTTTTTCATTCTGTTTTTTCTTTTTTTGCAAGTGCATTGTTACATACTGAAGAAAAGGGGTTGTGAAAATGTAAGTGTGTAAAATCATTTCATAAGTTGGTTTTTTTACAGACTTTTCCTATGATCTGTTCTGCTTATTGTAGACCACTACATTGTTTGTAACTTTTATATAGTTTATCTGATAAACATCCCAGTTTGTGCAACATGCCACTGTAATATTGTTGAAGTTTGCATATATCGGGCAGCCTCCACAGGTTTCTAAGCTGCAAGGTTGCTTCTGAAAACCCTTTGTGTGATTGGTAGCCTCCTCAAGCATAAACATACTTTTGAAGAGGCCCCTTAACTACCCATAGGTGAAGGATAGGTTGGTTGCCCAAATTCCATCCAGCCTAATGGGCCCAGAATTATTCATGCTCACTTTGCATCTGTTTCACTGTAAACCACATTGTATGCCATTTACATGAAAGCCATACTAGAGATGATTAGGTTGCATGATGTGGCTGCTTTTATAAAGAGAATATTATATGCAACCTGAAGGTTGTTTTCGTTTTAGGAATCTTTCTTGGTGTTCTCTTACCCAGAATTGTAGAAAATGTAGCACTGCATTGAAATCCTTTTATATTTTGTAGATAAGTTTTGGAGGAAGGAGTGCATATGGCATTTTGGAATATGTTTGATCTCTGGAAAACTGCTTTGAGGGCCAGTTCACACCATAAAACGCACAGGAACATATTGTGAGCTTCATATGCGATCCGGGTGCAGAGTGATTTCAGCCTATTCACTTGAATGGGCTGAAATTGCGCCAGATTGCACCAAAAGTAGTGGATGCACTACTTTACAAAACGGACAGCAACCGAATTGTATGGTACTACCGTACCATGCAATCTTGGGCGAGCAAACATACCGCATTTAAGGTGTTGGCACTGACACCTGCTGCAGATCGCAAGTGCAGTGAATTTTGAAAGTGGTGTAGGAAACATGCATGAAACGCAGGTTTCCTGCACCGTGTTTTTGTGTGCACTGGTCCTCAACCATTCATAAGTGTTTATAAATATATATTTATATATTTAGACAGAAATGTGTTTGTTTACTGTAAATGGATTTACACATGTGGGGGTATAGACATTTGAGCAGCATTGCTGAATATTTAAACAGAACACGCTTTGGAGTAGGCTAAAGTTTAAAGCTAAGTTACAGGAATTATTGGTATTGCATACTTATGCTTCCACAGTGACCGCCACAATCTTCCAGGTCCTGCGAGAGTGGCTGCCCCACTGCACACTGATCACAGTAATGCTGCCATTTAAAGAACATTTTAAAATATATATATTTTTTTAACCCCCTAGGCGCTGACCGCACACATGCAGGGTGCTCACTAATATTGGCCGAAAGCGCACACCCAGCATGTACTGTAAAGCTCCCGATGCATACTAGCGATTGGGAGCTTTCTGATCATGTGAGCACTGTGACAGCCAATCGCAGCATTTACATGGTCTGAATGCCTGCCTCTGTCGGCTTTTATAACCCTTTAAAAGAAATATGGGATTATTTTATTTTTTAATCCTACTTGCCTTACAACACCAGTCCCCTGCAGGATCTGTCCCCCACCAGCTTTAACACGGAGAACTGAGTGCTCAAACACCACCGATCGCTCAGGTTCTCAGAGCTCCCTGAGCAGAGAGCTGGTGACTCGGTTACTGCTCTTGACTCGGGCTGAGCTGGATGCCGGTCCAGGCACATCAGTCGACAGTGGGCTTCTGTCTGCACTCCTGTGATCCATAGAAGTACAGCCAATTGAGCTTTGACTGTACTTCTTTTTAAAGGGCTGGGAGGCAGGAAGGGGTTAATGAACACAAGGCATTCTGATTGGACAAGATGGAGAAAAGGGGTGATGGCTTAACCATCTCCACCTTGTTCAGTCAGAGCACCTTGCATTAATTGGAAGAAAATACGTTGTACTATGAATGGCGGTGGTGCTGATCAAGTGACCCCTTATAGGCCAGTGTGCAATGGGGCAGCCCCTTGAAAAGAACCTGGACAGGATTCTGAAGAATTAGGCTGTTGCAGTAGTGCAGTGATTTCCAGATTTTCTAGCTGCCCATCACTTATGTGATGTATGAATGCTTACATTGTGTCAAGCTGGACCAATGTATATGTATTATAAAATACATATAATTCCTAAAGTTGTGCTTTAGCTGTAATCCGAAAGCTTTGTTAACGTTCTTGTGGGTGTGCCTAAAGAGTAACAGAATTCATTAACCAGAAATCCTAGACAAAGCTGCCACTTTGTGCTGGTTGTCTAACCCAAAAGCCTAGACATCTTTGTTATCTACAGCTATTATGAACACTGACTTTCTGCTTTAAGGTGCACCTGTTAGAGAATTATGCATGCTACTTCTGACCTCACCCAATAGGATTGTTGGTTGCTTGTCTCCCATGCTGAAGCATCGGTTTTAATGCTGATCTAGAACAAGTATGTAGTGATGAGGAGCTCTGATACTTTTCTTAAATTCGTTCACACATACATATTTCAGGTCTGTGACTTTAAAAAAAGTTAATACATCTAGCCAAAGAGCATTTTTAAAACAAGACCAACAATGACTGACCCCCCGACCCCCAATATTTCTCTCATAAAGGGTATGCTTTAAAGTAAACCAACTAAGAAAATTTGAGGGCCAGCATTGCTGTCCTAATCTACAAACCTCATCAATACCAGTTGAGCTATAGGATCAGTGTGACAGCAACTTCCATGTGAGATTTCCTTTAAGCTGATAACATGATCAACTGCCCAGGCTTTTGGGGTAAATGACTGGCAAAAGATATGGAGCAGGGATTTCATCAGGATCAGTAAACCTTTCCTGCCTGCTGTAAAAGCTGCTATAAAACAGCTCCGTTGCTGGTAACTTCCAGTTATGTTGTCCCTACCCAGGTAGTCATTGGTTTTAGGAAAGGGATGTTGCAGTCCCAGTATAGATGGAACAATGGGATTTTCTTATGAAGGAAATCGCATTAAAGACTTCAGATAATTTTTGAATATCTCACCATTCCATATCGGTCAATCAAGAAATGTGAAAAAGTATGACTCTTTAAAAAAAAAAAAAAACACCCAGAAATTAAAGGAGCATTTCGAATCCTACAACAAGAAATGTGAGCCTAACATGGCCTGTGTTGGAGTGCCTCAAATATTTCTTAATGGTTTTTCATTTTTTTTTTTTTTCTAAATATAATTTTATACAAGTGTCAAACTCAGCTGGCTGGAATATTTGGAATTTATAAGATTAATGAAAACCATAATCCCAACCTTTTTAATAGATTTTTTTTTTTTTTTTTTTTTGCGAACTGTCCTGTATATACCTGTGTTGTAGCAATACATGTAAGCTTTTATAACTATATAACTTCTTGAGTCTTTCAGATGTTGTATACTGATGAAAGAGTAAAAAAAATAAAAATAAAGTTTGTAATAAAGTTTTACACTTTTCTGACATGTAGAAATTGCTTCTATTTCTAATAAGGAAAATGTTAATTTGTAATCTTACACATGAAAAAATATTACAGGAGGGTACTTACAAAAAAGTGTTAAATTGTTCATGGTGACTAGTTCTGGATAATTTAAGGTAAAATATTTGTTTATCATGAGTAATATTTCCTGTTATCACTTTATTTTTTATTTTTTTATCTAGACACCAAAATAAGTTTTTAAACTGCATTACACATTTAAAAAAAAGGTGACTGATATCAAGGGTCAGTGTAGCATAGCAGATATTTCAGCTTTGTTAGATGCTGGAAAATTAAAGTAATATTTTCAAAACTTTTCTAGTTTTGGATGGAGTCGGGAAGGAATAAAACTGAGTGGGTTTTACAGTTTTTGGGGCTCTGAAGAGATTTACCTCCACTTCCTGTCTAGGTAACATTGGTTTTGAGAGTTCTAGCCTTCCTCCTGTCTGTTGCTGTTGGAAAATGTCCTTGCTTCCTGTTGGCTGAAATGTCGGCAGCAAGTAATGCTAAGTCTCCAGCAGAGCACTGAATAGCAGTAAAATCCTGACAAGTATCCTAAAGTAAACTAAATTTTTTGCCCAATATCAAAAGTTTTTGACTTTGTTTCTGGTGCTAATAGACTGCCTGATAGGGAAAGTAGACCAAGAACATACCTCCTAAGCAACCACATTTTTACAGATGGTACAAAAGTTCTGCAATAAATCTGCCAGGTTGGTTATGGCTCCCCTCTTTTTTGCTGTAGGCGCTTAGGATTACCAATTTGTCATCCAGTTGGCTTGCCCATGCCCTCCTGGGTTTTCCAATTGGGTGCTTGCATTTGTCCTAGCTCTGTTCTCGGGGTACATGTTGTTGGATACCTGAATGGTCCCCTGCTAAAAGATCAGTTCTCTCCATCCGTGTTGGCCAATATCCAGCAGAATCTGCAGAAATTCAGTTAAAACCTCAACCTTTGGAAGTAGTTGGAACGGACTTGCTAATTGGAGTACCTTGGTTTGACATTGCCTACATCTCTGTCCATGAGCTTTGTTCTCTTCTCTCGTACCCTAGCTGTTCTGTGCCAGGGTCAGCCTTCGATGTGTGCCCGAATGAGGGTCTTGAGTCTGGTAGCCTTGAAGGCAGTACAGTTACACTGTAGTCTTTTGCAACTTGAGCTCTCACCACATGGAACAAACCAACGTTGTCCTTGGGACTGTCCCATTCATTTGACTTGTGAGGCCAGACTCTCTCTCTCTCTCTCTCTCTCTCTTTCCAACCTAGCACTTGAGTCGGGGCCTTTCCCTGAGCCCCCAAGGCGTGTAAAGTTTCCACAACAAATACCAAGACTATTTTGGGAGGGGTTGTCCTAGATGCTCTCAATGCAGTTTTTGTCATCCAAGGAAACCCATCTGCTCAACAGCATCCTGGAACTTGGGATTCAGTTGTCCCTTTTTATGTTGGACCCCTCAGTGTGAAGTCCACATGAAAAAGTTTTCCATTCGGACAATGCCATGTATGTGACCTACATCAAGGCACCAGAAAGCATGCTGATGAAGTGGAACAGACTTAATCCATTCTAAAGGCCCATACACACGATCAGCCTTTCCGACGGACATGTTTTTTCAGACAATCCGACGGTCTGTATGCTCCATTAAACAATTGTTGAAATTTCCACTGAGAAATGTTCGCTGTGCATACACTCAAACTTTCCGACAACAAATGTTGCATCGGATCATCCGATCGCGTGTACACAAGTCCATTGGACTACAGTACAAACACGCATGCTCAGAACCAATGCTAAACATCAAACAATAGCAGAAGTTGCTCAAAGGGTGGCGGTAAAAACGTGTGATTCAGTGAATGTTGGCTAAAAATGTTATGCCACGGAAAAGTCAGGTGGAAGTCCGATCGTGTGTATGAAGCTTTAGATTGGACTGCACATTCTGTGATTTTTATTTTTTCAAAATCCTTTGCCTCATGGCGAAGAGGAATCTCTTGGTGCCCAGATTCAAACACAGTGACCAGGATTGTCGCCAGATTTGAGGCCTCTGGCTTTGGCAACAGACACTCGTTAACTCCATGGGATCAATTCCACCGGATCTACACATTTCCAGCTTCTCCCTTGCCTGCTCAGCAGGATTGAGTCGGAGCATGTTTAAGTGGTTCTCATTGCATTTAAATAGCCCAGGAAGACCTGGTATAAGGCAGGGGTCTCAAATTTTCTAAACAACGGACCAGTTTACTATCGGACTTTAAAGGTGCTCGACTGTGGCAAATGAGAGTAGAAAATGCCCTAATGTCAGTAACCGCATTCAATCATTGGTTTCATCGGAAGGAACAGTGCCCTATCATTGGTGTCGGTGGGAGGAATAGTGCCCCAAGGGCTGCATCTGGCCTCTAGGCCAGTGTTTGTAGGCCAGTGTTTGGAGACCACTGGTATAAGGGCATGCTCAAACGCCTAGTAGACTTCCGGTGGACCCCTCTAGATTGTCTGGACCTTCTGTCCCAAAAGCTGTCCCTTTTTGCCCTGCTGCTAGGTTGTTTGCTTCAGCAGCATAGCTGTTTAGGCCTAGGCCCAAATGAACCCGGGCCAGTTTGGATTCAATCATCCCTACACTATTAAAGTCTAGATCAGCCTTTTTACCCCAGAGGAACCCTTGCAATCATGTTTGTCTCAGGGGAACCCTTGCTTAAAAAAAAAAAAACGTAATTTATGGTCAGTGAGAAAAAGATTCTTGAATTGATGGCCAGTATAAAGAATGCAAACCCTAGAGCCAGCTAAAGGGTCCTTGTCTTCATGCAGCTGGGTTTAGCAAATGGTGTTGACCCTGGGACTATGCAGGGACCATCAAATGGTAGGCCAATCAGCCACAGCTGCAGGAACCCTGGTTGAGGCCGGGTTCACACTAGTCCGACATTGGAAGCTTATGTCGCATGACGTGTTAAAAATCAATGTTTCCCTATGGGAGCCGTCTTAACTGGTCCGACACATGTCGGTCCGACTTTACAAATGCTCCCTGTACTACTTTGGTCCAACTTTAATCCTACTTCACTCCATTGAATATCATTTTGAAGTAGGATCAAAGTCGGAACGCAGTCTTGCATGCTCCGACTTTGGCATGCAACTTGTATTCTAATGATCTTGAGGGGGAACTTCATGCCAAATTTTAAGAAAAAAAAATGGCATGGGTTCCTCCAAGAGGCCCATGGGTCTGGTGCGGATTTAAAGGGGAACCCCCCTGTGCCGAAAAATGGGTCCATACCAGACCCGTATCCGAGCAGCAGCCAAGCCGGTCAGGAAAGGGGGTGGGGACAAGAGGGGGGGGGGGGGTTCCCCCCTTCCTTAACCGCGCCAGGCCGCATGCCCTCAACATGGGGAGGTAGGTGTTATGGGGCAGGGGGGTGCACTGCTACCCCCCCACCCCACAGCACCCTGCCCCATGTTGGTGAGGACAGGGCCTCTTCCCGACAACCCTGGCCATTGGTTGTTGGGGTCTGCGCGCAGGGGGCTTATCGGAATCTGGGAACCCCCTTTAACAAGGGGGCCCCCACCCTAGGTGAATGAGTATGGGGTACATCGTACCCCTACCCATTCACCTGGAAGAAAAGGGTTAATAAAAAAAAGTTTCAAAATATTTTATTAGTCAACCCCGGGGGCCCCCCCTCTTCTTTAGCGGGTCGTTGCGCCAGGGCTTCTGCATCCTTCTGTCGCCGTCTGCTTCTTCTGTCGCCGTCTGCTTCTGCTGCTTCTTCTGTCGCCGTCTGCTTCTGCTGCTTCTCTTCTTCTTTTATGTTGACACGTTGCTTCCTCATGCCGTGTGCGCGGTGCGCACTGATTTATATAGGCCTCTTATGATGTCAGTCCCAGCATGCTCCGGGTGGTACCTGTGATGTCAGAGGCCTATATAAATCGATGCGCTCCGCGCACACGGCATTACGGCGGGAGGAAGCGACGTGTCAACATGGAAGAAGCAGATGGCGACAGAAGCAGACGGCGACAGAAGGATGCAGAAGCCCTGGTGCAACCCCCCGCCGAAGACGGAGGAAGCCCGAGTGGGGGCCGCAGGCTGTCCCCCTTTAAATCCGCACCAGACCCATGGGCCTGGTATGCTCTTGGAGGGGAACCCATGCCATTTTTTTTCTTAAAATTTGGCGTGGAGTTTCCCCTCAAGATTCATATCAAACAGTGCCTGATATTGGCAGGGATCCAAGTCGGATCCCCACTCATTGAAAGTCGGACTTCAAGTCCATGGCAAAGTAGGATCAAAGTAGTATCCTGTTCATGAAAGTCAGATGGATGTAGGATAAATGTAGGATCAGTGTAGACCAATGTAGCAGAGCACAGTAGGATGAAAGTCGTGTAGTATAGTGTGAACCCAGCCTGAGAATGGCTGGTCTAAATGGTCAATTTGCAAAGTCTTTCAGTGCACCTGGAAAGCTTGTATTGCATGGTGCAAGACCAGAAAACACTCTGTGGGACATGTCCTGTCCTTCCTCCAGTGTAGTCTGGATCAGCATCCTGTCCTTGAGTACCACCAAGGAACACATCTCTGCCTTGGCTGTTCAGTTTCAGAGACCGTCGGCCTCCCATTCTTCAGATGAGGCATTTGTGTGTGGTGTTTCCCACGTTTCTATTCCTGTACATTCTGAGACTTCATGGGACCTTAACCTGAATTGTTTAGCCTTTCACAGGCCTCCCTTGAACCCTTGTCTGACCTAATTTGCAAGGTTGCCTTTTTCTTTTTTTATTGGGGGGGGGGGGGGGTTCTCACAATTGGCAGCCTTATACTGTAAAGAGCCATGCCCAGTGTTGCTAAAGGACAAGGTTGTCATGAGGCCTAGATCCTTTATGGTGGTTTCCTCCTTCCACCTCAGGACAAATGTCCTCTGTTCTTAGTTCCTGCTGTAAACACCTTAAGGAAATTGCTCTTTACTGTCTTGACATTGTACACGCTGTGAGACTGCCCCTCGACTACAGCCTCTTTTCAGCAATTGGACACCTTTTGTTGTCCCTCTCAAATGATCCTGCAGGGGGGGTGCCATTACTAGGTGGTTTTGACAAGTCATTTAAGCCTATGATCTAAATCGGGGATCTCCAAACTATGGCCCTCCAGCTGTTGTGAAACTACACTCCCAATGAGGCAATTTTAAAACTGACAGACATTCAGACATGACTAGGCATGATGGGAATTGTAGTTCCTGAACTGGAGGGCCATAGTTTGGAGATCACTGATCTAAATGAGAGATCCTCCCTTCTGTGTTTGATGCACACCCTACCAGATCCATTAATAAAAATTCCATAAAACTATCCCCTATTTTGTAGACGCTATAACTTTTGCGCAAACCAAACAAACGCTGCTTGCGTTTTTTTGGTTACCAAAAATATGTAGAAGAATACGTATTAACTGAGGAAAACTTTTTTCTCTCTTCCTCCATGGACGGACACAGCCTCTGTAAATCTTGACTTGTGGGTTATGTTCCTGTTCTATGAGAGGACTAGGCAGAACTTAGTTAGATATTTAAATATGTTACTTTAAACAGTTGAACAGCCCTGCCCAGGGGACGATCCCTCCAAACATAACCCTTTGCTCTGCAGTCAGCAGCTCAGTTTTTTTCTGCCTAGTAGAGGACCTGGCTCCCTTTGGACTCGGGGTTCCTGAGTAAAACATTTATTTATTGTTATAATTTTTTTATTTTTAAGAATCAACTGCCGGCTGGGTGACAGGCTGGATAATAGCGTGAGCAGGCCTTAGCTACGCACTGGATCTGCTCCGACATGCCCCATGGCTCCAGGGGTGGCCGATGAGCTATATGCTTCAGGGTTCACACATGGCTGGGCTTGCTGTCTCAGTCACGGTGGGCCAGGCAGACGGCTACTCTGTACTACTTTGTTAAAGGTCTGTCAGGAATGCACCAGCAGGTCCTCGCAGGAATGGGTTTGTCTAGTTTCTCCTGCCTTGGCATGATGGAACAGCTGGGCATTCCCGGGAAGGGGGTTCTCCTGTCCTCCCCTTCCTCTCCCTCCGTCACCCTTTTTACCTCCTTCCCTTGCGGGACTCGCTGCGACCGGGGTATGCCTTTTGGGGGGTCTCCAGGTCCCGGTTATGGTCTGTGGGAGTGTCCAGGCCCGCTCTCTGTGTGGGGGTAGCCTTTTTTGTGGGAAGCCTCCACCTCGCCGTATATGGGCGCCATTTTGGTAGCGCCGGTGCCATTTTTCTGTGGCCTGTGCTTACTATTTTCCCATTGGTCATTTGGCCGTGACCACGCTGTGACAGGTCGGCATTGCAGGTGGCCATTTTCTTGTGGTCCGCGCCTTTTTCTCTGAGGTGTTTCAGCAGCCATTTTGGAGTAGATTTTGGCCTCTAGTGCTGGATTAACTTCCTGGATGGCGCGAGCGGCGCAATTCACCTCACAGGGCTTCCTCAGACGCATGCTGTGTGTAGGAGAGCAGGCCGCGGCACTGAACAGATTCCGACTGGATAATTGTCAGTTAAAGCGACGCTGTGCCGAATCTCAAAAAGGGGCAAGGTCCTTTTAACCTGCATAATGGTCCGGGTCTTAAGTGGTTAAACAAAGTAACCACTCTCCCGGTAGAAGGGCCCCCTTCGTTTAAGGACCCTACTGATAGGAGGTCCGAAGCGGTGAGCCGTTCCATGTTCACCATGCTGGGGTCAGTGTTGCGGCCTATCTTGGCTGCAACTTTGGGGTCTCGGACACTCACTGAATGGGCAAAGATTTTGCAACAGACAGAGGAGCATCAGCTTCCTCCTAAGTGCGTAAGGCTGGCTGACCAATTGCTACAAGGCCTTGTGTATGTCTGTAATGCCACTCTGGATGCGGCCCCCTTGATCTCCAGAGCCTCTATCTGTGGTGGTATTGCACCACCTGATTTGGTCCACTGACCAAGCATCCAAAAAAGCTCTGGCAGATTTGCCCTTCAAAGGTGGGAGGCTTTTTGATACCTCACTGGACGACATTAAGGATGTCACTGGTGGTAAGAGCACATTTCTCCCTCAGTCCTCGAAGGTTCCTTCCTTTTCAATGCAGAAGCTGTATTTTCGTCAGTCAGGGCCCGCGGGCAGATCCTCCCAGACTGACAAAGGTCCAACTGGGGGACAAAAGCGTCCATGGGTACGCAAGCCAAACAAGCCTGCTACCGCCTGAAGTTTTGTCCTCGCTCGACTCATGGGTGGGAGGGCGGATCTGCAGATCGGTGGACCTCCCTGCTTTCCGACCAGTGGGTCTGCGAGGTGGTCACTTCAGGGTACAAGATGGTTTCTTTCCTATCCACCAAACAGATTCTTTCCCTCAAATCTTCCTCTCTTCCTCTTCTCCCGACTTGTTGGTCTGCCTTAATGGGGACAGTACAAGACTTGCTGAGGTGTGGGGTAATTTTACCGGTCCCACTACGAGAGGTTTCAGGGATTCTAATCAAATCTGTTTGTGATCCCAAAGAATGGCGGAGTCCATCCAATCTTGGATCGTAGGCCCCTCAATGCCTTTGTAAAGGTTTGAAAGTTCCGGATGTAATTTGTTTGTGGGTTGCTGCGCTCCATCCGGGGAATTTTCTGGCATTCTTGGACATCAAGGACGCATACTTGCATGTCCCCATCTGCGCCAGGCATCAGATTTCTGCGCTTTACGATAGACGAAGACCTCTATCAATTTGTGGCTCTTCCCTTTGGCCTAGTGTCGGCACCTAAATGTGGGCAGTGTACTTCCTCGGCCGTCGCATCCCTAAGAGGCTGCGTTGCGTCTGACTCACGGTTTGTGTGGGTGTCTGGTCCACGAAAGGGCCTGGTGGTCTCGTCGGCCACCATTTCTCAGTGGAAAAGGCAGACTGCCATTCAGGCTTGTGCCCTCAAAGGGCGGGTGCCTCCCTTTCCTGTTACGGCGCATTCAACCAGGGCTATTGGTGCCTCCTGGGCTTTCCGACATCAAGCGCCTGTCTCACAGGTGTGTAAGGCCGCAACTTGGTTGTCAGTTCACACCTTTTTTTTTTTTTTTTTTTTACAAGGTTGATGTGAGTGCATCTTCAGATGCTTCCTTCGGCTACAAAGTTTTTCAGGCGGCTGTTTAAAGTTGCATCTCCTCCGTTAAGGAGCCCTTTGTTTGGGGAGAAGTTAGTTTTTGATTGCTGTTCCCACCCCTCGTTTCTTTGACATTGTTTGGGGACATCCCACAAGTCGAGATTTAGAGGATGTGTCTATCCATGGACGAAAAGAGAATAGTTTTTTTTTGTGCTCACCGTAAAATCCTTATCTCTGTCGTCCATGGACGGACACAGCACTCACCCCTCCTTTTTAAGTTTGTACTGCTTTTTAGGAACTGAGCTGCTGACTGCAGGGCAGAGGGTTATGTCTGGATGGACCGCCCCCTGGGTGGGGCTTTTAAACTCTAAAGTAACATGTATTTAAATATCGAACATGTTTTGCCTAGTCCTCTCCTACAGAACAGGAACATAACCCACAAGTCAAGATTTACAGCGGCTGTGTCTGTCCATGGAAGACAGAAAAGGATTTTACGGTGAGTACAAAAAATGCAATTTTTTAAATATATTTTGGGGGTATTTATTATACAAAAAGTTAAAAATATTGCATTTTCCAAAATTGTTGCTTTTTTTTTTTTGCATTTTTTTTCTTTGAGCTATAGAGGTGGTCAAATACCACCAAAAGAGAGCTCTATTTGGGGGGGGGGGAGGGGGGGAAGGACATCAATTTTGTTTGGGAGCCACGTCGCACGACCACACAATTGTCAGTTAAAGCGACGCAGTGCCGAATTGCAAAAAGTGGCCCAGTCATTTGGCAGCTAAATCCTCCAGGGCTGAAGTGGTTAATTATCATCCTATTGATTGCTATAAAGCTGAGGCTAGCTGGGAATGGAAAATATTATTATATAGGGGAAAAGTAAGCTTTCCCTACTCCATACAAAATTTTTTGCCTAGACTTGCATTTCACGTCATGGATACGATAATGGAGGAGCAAGGATGTATGGAAGCAAAATTGTACACCCTTTGCCACCAGTCAGTACAGGGGCTCTGATCTCCAGACTCTTCTATATCTAGAATATTGTTTAAGTGAACTTTATAAGGGGACTGCTAACTTCAAGCAATAAAAGGTGTTAAATGCTGGACCTCAAGCTGATATGGAAACTTTTCCAGCTCGAAAATGTAGGGATCTGCTGCCTTCTACTGTTTGTTGCAATAGAGTTTATATGTAGCTTCTTTTAATCTATTTAACTGTCCTTTCTGGTCTGGGATTATATAGCTAGTTTTAGCTTGGTAACCAGCATGGGCTAGACCTAGGTTAGGCATCCGATGGTCACTTCTGGTAATTAGTTCCAGTTGCATGATAGATTAGATGCTACTAGGGACTAAGCAAGGAGTAGATAGTCTGACTCTGCGTTCCGGTGCCACACCAGTTTCTGCTGCTGAAAAGCTGCATTCTAAGCGTGTTGGACAATGGCCCAAAGTTCTCTTAACTATACTGTATATACCCAGGTGTATGTGCACAATTCCACTACAACTTTTTCTGGGCCCTTTGTTAATACCTGTTGTACATTTTAGATGTATGTACTATTATGAATATTTTCCTATATAAAGCTTATATTTCCATACTTGTGTGTATCAATATACTTATGGGTGATGTTATATACTTGTTGGAGTACTTTCTCTGCTCCAAATTATTTTGATTAGATTATTGGTTAATTTTCCAGGAGGGGAATGCCCTCTGTTCAGAGACCCTATCCTGCATGGATGCACTGACAACTTTTATTTTCCGCTTAGCAAAGGGTCTGGTTCTCTTATTTACCTACAGGTTTAGCACAATATCCTGTGCGGGGAGGACCATTTGTCATACCCCCCCCCCCCCAAAAGAGGGCTACATTTGGAAGCACTGCTGAGATCAAAGTGAGATTAAAGGCTAGGCTCACCCCTTTTGAACATAGCTCTCCTTACATCTGCTGTCAATCGGCATCAATTGTTTCCTTTGAAGGAATAGACTAAAAGTACCATCAGCCATTGTGGTTGATGGTTTGTAATTCTAAATGAACTGCAAGGGTACTGCTAAGCGCTCTTGTAGTTTATTGGTCTTCCTGCTTTCAAATAACTGCCTGCCAGTATCAGGGGTATGGGCACACGGCTTTCCTGAGAGTCTGCAGGAGCCTGGCATTGCACTAGCAGTTCGCCTATCAGGCTCCTTGGAAGTAAACAGAAGTTAAAACTGATAAGCGCAACCTCCTAAATGAGTAATAAATCATCAGATAAAAAACATACAGTTAATGACTCTGGAAAGGTCCATTACAAAAAATGGGTAAGAATAAAACCGACATTTTCTATATATAATTAAAATGTGAGTAAATCAGAAGTAATAATTAAAAAACATTTCAGATCAAATCGACATCGAGTCCATCAGGCACAAGAGTTTGGAGCAAATGGAACCACTTGGATTCTTTTGGCTAATGGATCTAACCAAATGAGCCTCTCTCCAAGGTTTGTCGTATCTATCTATCCCCCAGAAAGACAATTGTGTGGGGGTCCTTTTTGTGGAACTGTGCAAAATGGTTATTCACAATTATGTTTAGGGAAACCTTTAATAATAATATGGACATGTTCCCTAATCCGAACCATTAGGGTTTCTTTTTGTTCTACCTACATATTGCAAATTGCAGGTACATTGTAGGACATAGACCACACCTTCAGTATGACAACTAATAAAATCTTTAAGCATGATGTAACCTGTATTCTTTGAAATGCAATAATAAATAAAAAAATTGACAAAAAAAAAAATCTTTAATAGGATAACTACATCCGGTCTTAGAAGTAAAATCGGTTCTTTTAACTTGCGTTTTTTTCGAATGTGTACAAGCAAAGCAATTTCTTTCTCGTACATCACGGGACACAGAGCGGCATATTCATTACTATATGGGTTATATGGAGTACCTTCAGGTGTGGACACTGGCAATCTCAAACAGGAAGTCCCCTCCCTATATAACCCCCTCCCCTAGAGGGAGTCCCTCAGTTTTTTCACCAGTGTCTTAGGTGTTGGTCACGGAATAGCTTTGCTCCACATCCTTGGGATTAAGGGCGGGCTAACCGGATCTGTCCAAGGAGCCTCAGTGCCAAAGTGGACAGTACCCGGGCCCCAAACCGTGGGGATTTGCCTATAATGCTCCTCTTTGGAGGGCTGGACCCTGGGCCCAGGACTTGGAGTTCGTAAAGACCATAAGTTCCTGTTTGCCAGGGTGCTATATAGGTCCAGGACAGTGGGTACCTTCCAGGACCCCAGGGCCTGAAGGTCTACTACGCTACCCACGGAGATGGGAGAAGATTGGACCGTTTTGCTAGACAAATGTCCTGCAGCATGGAGCAGGTAAGAGGGGAGCCTGCGGGACTTGGTTCGACAGCAGGCTCTCCAGGGTGACCTAAAAGGGGGTAGCCTAAGTATGCTCTGCATTGGCAGCCTTGCTCACTATGTCTGAGAAGACAGGATGATCTCATTCCCCCATCACTGGGTCCGATCGAGTTTGCTAGCTACCTGCTGCTTGCTTCCCAGGGCTAGTAAGGATCCCTATGGGGCCTTTTTGAGAGTCCTACCTGGCCGGGGGTTTGATTCTGCCGCCTGAAGCTGCAGTCCTGGGTCTCCAGCAGTGCGGCTCCTCCATGTGCTTCCTTCTCCGGCATACGCGCGCGCACGTCTTATAGACGTTTTTCGCGCCGTTCGGAGGGGAGGGGGGGGCGTGCCTGCAGCGTCATCAGGGGCGCGCCTTATGTGCTGTTATAACAGCAGGCTATAGTCGGTGCTCAGTCTGAGGCTGATCTGGAAGGGAGAGAGGACGCAGAGCGGCAGAACAGTGACTCCCGGTGGCGGAAGAGGGGTAGTACATGCTGGACTTTGTTCCAATGCTTTTGTGTTAAGCCAAAAAATCCCCTTTGGCAACAGGTTGGAGGCTGGCAAACTAAATTTGGGGGCGACGCTGTATGTTTTTAAAAAAAAAAAAGAACATACGGGGCCCCATCGGTTTTTGGGCATTAGTGATCTATTGTCCCCTAAACCCTAGTTTTGTACTCCTGGCCACTACAGTCTGTTGTTGTAGGCGGAGTCCCTCGATTTTGTATTATGGCTTCCAAAAGTTCGGGGTCAAAGGGTACAAAAAAGACCAAAAAACAAAGGGGTTCCCCCTCTGATTCTGATGATATGCCGATACTTTCCCCGCAGCTTATTCTCATGAAGGTCGCCTTGGATGAGCCATTGGGGGGGGTCTGGTGCTGAGGCTGGCCCAGATCAGCCCAGCCCTGTGTTTATCACAGAGGAGATGCTAGCTGTCTCCCTAGGGGGGCTAGAAGAAAGATTAGCAGCGATGATCGCTAGATCTATTCCTGGCAAGAAACGGGCTAGATCCCCATCGCCAAAAGGTGTATCCTCAGATGCTGAAATTCTCTCTCAGGAGGAATTGGAATCGCAGGAGGATCAACTAGACCGGAACCAAGAGGGTTCAGGGATCTACCTCTGAGGAACCATTTTCAGACTCCCAGACAGAGAGACTGTGGGTACAGTCTTTGACGGACATGGTCCGCTCGGCATTTAATTTACCATTGCCAGAGTCTCAGGTTCCTGCGGTATCCTCTCTGGGCTCTTTAAAAGCCTCTTTGAGCAACGCGGTTTTTCCGGTCCATCCTCTCTTGGAGGAATTGATCTTTCAGGATTGGGTACGACCGGACAGGATTTTTCTGCCGCCAAAGAGATTTTCGGTCATTTACCCTATGGAGGAAAAATTCTCGAAGAGGTGGAAGCTCCCAGTGGTGGATGCAGCCATCTCATGTGTGAATAAATCACTAACTTGCCCGGTGGAAAACATACAAATGTTTAAAGATCCGGTTGATAAACGGTTAGAGACACTTTTAAAGGCATCCTTTGCTACGGCAGGAGCAGTGGTACAGCCAGCGGTGGCTGCTATTGGAGTTTGTCAGGCGTTAAAGGACCAGACAAAACAAATGCTAAAAGACATGCCTACCCAACAGGCAGAAGAGTTTTCAGACATTCCCAGAGCTCTGTGTTTTGCGGTAGATGCTATAAAGGATTCCATCCAGCAGGCCTCTCGTTTATCACTATTTTTGGTACACATGAGAAGGCTCTTATGGTTGAAGAACTGGGCGGCGGAGCCCCCATGCAAAAAGCTTCTGGCAGGGTTTCCCTTCCATGGAGGACGACTCTTCGGAGAGGATCTGGATAAATACATTCAGACTATTTCAAGTGGCAAAAGTACCCTTTTACCAGTCAAAAAGACATTCCGGGGTCCTACATTTAAAAGGCAGCCCTCTCCTGTCTCAGGGCCCTCAAATTCCAGGCAGTATCGACGGCCGCCTGCGCGATCAAACTTTAACAATAGATCGCAGGGACAGGCCCCTGGGGGTAAGAGACCATGGTATAGCAAGCCGACAAAGCCAGCCCCTAAGTCTGCCTTATGAAGGGGCGCCCCCACTCTCGCGGGTGGGGGGAAGGCTTTGTTTCTTCTCAGAAGTTTGGGAAGCCAAGATCCCCGACAAATGGGTCCGGGCGTCTGTAACCACAGGCTACAGACTGGAGTTTCTAAAGTTTCCTCCGCCTCATTTTCAAGAGTCAAGGCTACCAAAAGATCCAGCAAAGAAGGCCTCGATGCTGGCAGCTTTGGATCACCTGCTTTGCCAGGGCGTGATAATAGAGGTACCAGCCCAAGAGCAGGGGCTAGGTTTCTATTCCAATCTCTTTGTCATACCAAAGCCCAACGGCGATGTCAGGCCAATCTTGGACCTAAAGAGTTTAAACGTTTACCTAAGGGTTCGTTCCTTCCGTACGCTTCGCAGTGGGGCAGCGACACTTCCAATTCAGGGCGCTCCCCTTCGGGCTGGCCACGGCCCCCCGGGTATTCACGAAGATCCTAGCCCCAGTTCTGGCCAATCTAAGGATCCAAGGGGTCACAGTCCTAGCATACTTGGACGACCTTTTAATCATAGATCACTCGCGGCCGTGTCTGCAACAGGCAGTAAACCTCACGGTTCAGTACCTCGAGAGGTTCGGCTGGGTCCTAAACCGGGAAAAATCAGCGTTTCATCCTACAAAGCAGTTGGAATACCTCGGCATGAGGTTAGACACAGAACAGCAAAGGGTGTTCCTGCCCCTTGTAAAGGTCGAGGCTATCAAGGGGTTGGTTCAGTTGGTTCTAAACAAGAAAAAAACAACTATTCGCCTGTGTATGCGATTACTAGGCAAGCTAGTGGCCACGTTCGAGGCAGTACCATACGCTCAGATCCACACTCGCGTCCTACAGGCAGCCATTCTAGCAGCCTGGGGCAAGAGAGCACATGCCTTGGAGTCCCCTTTGACGCTATCATCAAAGGTCCGACAAAGCCTGGCTTGGTGGTTAAACCCTCAATCTTCTAAAGGGAAGGTCCTTCAGCCCCGTTGTCTGGAAGGTAGTTACCACAGACGCCAGCCTGGCAGGCTGGGGGGCGGTCTTGGAGGGGTTCTCTCGCCAGGGAACTTGGGCGGAAGCGGAGAGGCAGCTACCCATCAATGTCTTGGAGATCAGAGCTGCTCGCCTAGCCCTCCTGGCATGGACTTCCAGATTACAGGGGTCCCCGGTGAGAATCCAGTCAGACAATGCCACAGCGGTGGCATACATAAACCACCAAGGGGGAACCAGGAGTCAGGCCGCTCAGAGGGAGGTGAGCTTGATTTTTCAGTGGGCAGAGGTTTATGTACCCTGCATTTCGGCGATATTCATTCCCGGAGTGGACAACCTGCAGGCAGACTTCTTAAGTCGCCAGATTCTGTCGCCGGGGGAGTGGTCTCTGCATCCCCAGGTCTTTCAGACAATCTGCCAGAAGTGGGGAATGCCAGACATGGATATAATGGCATCCAGGTTCAACAAGAAACTAGACAGGTTCGTGTCTCGAGCGAGGGACCCTATGGCCTGCGGAACCGATGCGTTGGTTTGCCCTTGGCATCAATTCAAACTTCTATATGCATTCCCTCCGCTACAGTTACTTCCTCGCCTGTTGCGCAGGATCAGAGTGGAGCACAAGCCAGTCATTCTAGTAGCTCCAGCTTGGCCCCGGAGGACATGGTACTCACTAGTCCTCAAGATGGCAGTGGGAGACCCTTGGACTCTTCCTCTACGACCAGACCTACTCTCACAAGGCCCGATCCTCCACCCTACATTACGGCGTCTAAATTTGACGGCCTGGAGGCTGAATCCCTGATTCTCAGGGGTAGAGGTCTGTCTAAGCAGGTAATTCCTACCCTGATTAGGGCTAGAAAGCCGGCCTCCTGGGTGATTTATTACAGGGTGTGGAGGACCTACGTAGGCTGGTGTGAATCCAAAAGATGGAATTCCCGCAAATATACCATTGATAGGGTGTTAAGTTTTCTCCAGCTAGGAGTGGATAAAGGCCTGGCATTAAGCACAATCAAGGGACAGATTTCAGCTCTGTCAGTGTGGTTTCAGAGGCCGCTGGCCACCCACTCGCTGGTAAAAACCTTCATACAGAGGGTCTTGCGTATTAATCCTCCTGTTAAGTCACCAATTTGTCCATGGGACTTAAATCTTGTCCTGTCCACTCTACAGAAACAACCCTTTGAGCCGTTGGCTGAGATTCCTTTAGTTTTACTGACAAGAAAGTTGGTATTCTTGGTCGCCATAGTTTCAGCCAGGAGAGTGCCAGAGTTGGCAGCCTTATCGTGTAAGGAACCATATCTCATTCTACATAAGGACAGGGCAGTTCTCCGGCCTCATCCTTCCTTTCTATCAAAGGTTATATCCAATTTTCACTTGAACCAGGATTTGGTACTTCCATCCTTCTTTCCGAAACCCACATCTAGAAAGGAGGGGTTACTGCATACCTTAGATATTGTCCGGGCCATGAAGGTCTATCTTAAAGCTACAGAAAAGATCCGGAAAACAGAGGTGTTGTTCGTTTTACCAGATGGCCCCTAGAAGGGGCAAGCAGCCGCAAAATCCACCATCTTGAGATGGATTAGACAATTAATCATTCAGGCCTACGGTTTGAAGAGGTTGCCTCCTCCTTTGTCGGTAAAAGCCCATTCTACCAGGGCCATGGGCGCCTCCTGGGCAGCACACCATCAGATCTCTATGGCTCAGATATGCAAGGCGGCGACGTGGTCATCAGTCCACACGTTTACAAGGTTTTATCAACTAGACGTGAGAAGGAATGCGGATTCAGCCTTTGGGCAGGCAGTACTACAGGCTGCGGTTTAAGATCCTTGGGATCGGGGGCACCCTTGGTTATAAAAATAAAATAAAAAATTGTATTTCTTGACTAAGTTGGATTTATTATTATTATTTGAGTATACCTCTAAATTAAATCCCTTTTGAGAAGATGTCTCCCTCCCCTCATTAAAGCATTGCTTTCGGACATCCCATATAGTAATGAATATGCCGCTCTGTGTCCCGTGATGTACGAGAAAGAAAAAGGGATTTTTAAATACAGCTTACCTGTAAAATCCTTTTCTTGAAGTACATCACGGGACACAGAGCTCCCACCCCTCTTTTGGGGAACAAAACTGAGGGACTCCCTCTAGGGGAGGGGGTTATATAGGGAGGGGACTTCCTGTTTGAGATTGCCAGTGTCCACACCTGAAGGTACTCCATATAACCCATATAGTAATGAATATGCCGCTCTGTGTCCCGTGATGTACTTCAAGAAAAGGATTTTACAGGTAAGCTGTATTTAAAAATCCCTTTATTTGCAAGGGAAAAACACTTTTCCTGCAAAGAATGTGTACCCACTACGTGGAGGAGGTTCAACCACGTTTTTAACTAAAATATCTAGAATAGTGGGTGCTCTTTTGTACACTATTGGACTTCTCTGATATAATACTCTAAAAATGTTTATCACTTTTTAAAACATGCTAATGTTTTTTTTATCAGTTTCTCTACATCTCTATGTTGAATGCTAAAATTATGTGTTTCAGAGCGACGATGCTCTTTCTTCTTTCCTTGCAACATAGTATTTCTATTTAGTCTCGCTACATCTTGAATTTTTTTTTTTCTGTACAAATTCATCTGTGTATCCTTTATCTTTGAATTTTACCTATAGATTCTGCTTGGGACAAGAAATCAACCTCATTCGTGCAGTTTCTTTTAAATGCATACCATCTGTCCTTTAGGGATATTGTACAGCAATGGCGACTCTTTAAAGATTAAATAGCTACCCACGATGCCTTCTCTGGCTCGATGGAAGCGTCTTGTAAATGAAAACCTTCCCCTATATAAAGATACATATGAAAATAGAGGGTGCCCCTTGAAATATAACAAAATTTGGCATACCTGGTTAGTGGAACCTACAACGGCTTGATTGTCAGGAGGCGAGGTTACGGAATAGTTATGGATACCTTGCTGTAGGTGGGTACGGGAGCAATGTATACCTGATTGGGGAATAGCTGCTCCTGGTTATGGAGGAGATGTCTGACGCACTGGATATCAGCTGTGTCCCGAGTACGCATATACCTGTCATGCACTGTCCAGATCACATGCTACAACTGTCATGACTTGTTAAGCACTATCTGTCTGCTGCTTATGTACCTGTCAAGATTTTCATCCTATTTTTTTTTTTGTTGTTTTGTTGTTTTTTGAAGCTGTCTATTGTTCAAAAATGTAATAAAAAAAAGATTTATCAAAAAAAATACGATTAAATAGCTATTGGTGTCCATCTTAAAATGGGTTTTCGTTTATATAGTTTATTGTTGGACAGTGTAATATCTAGATCCAAAAAATGTACCTGCTTCTCACTGATCCACACTAATTTTAATCTTGTCATTGGGTTGAGTAAGAAACTTCTCAAGTGTCTTTACTCCCATTCCAGACAATTATGACGTCATCAATGTACCTTTTTATAAAAGGTTAGTTCTACTGGGGTGTTGTAGTATATTGCAGTCTCCTCCCAATGTGCCATAAAGGCATTAGCTACACTAGGGGCCAATTTAGCCCCCATTGCTATGCCTGTAATCTGGTACAATCAGGCTTATTATAACCAAAAATAATTGGATTTAAGACAAAACTTGATGCATTTAATCAAGAATTTTCTTTGTTTGCAGGGCAAGGTACTGTATTCTCTCAATAGCCGTTTGGTAGCACTTTGGTGTCCTCTAGGTATGCCTTTGTTTGTTGTACCGCTGGCTGTATAAAATGATCCAAATATTGCCCCATCCTCGAAGTTAGTCTATACCATTTACAATAGGTCTCCCAGGCGGATTTTTTTTCTTTGTGTAATTATGGGATGGTATAGATTGGGATTCTGGCACGATTTGGGAATCGGATACATGGATTCTTTTTTTTGTTTAAAAATATTTGAGATATTTTAGTTAAAAGTGGTTGAACCTCCTCTACGTAGTGGGTTTTTCCCTTGCAAATATTGCTTTGCTTGTACACATTCGAAAAAAACGCAAGTTAAAAGAACCGATTTCTCCTTTCACGGTCCGGGACGGCACATCTGAGAGTTGAGGGCTCCTCCCCACAGTAAACACAATCAATTGACAGCTTTTTATAAGTCCCCGCCCTTCCCCTTGGTCCCCAGTATTGATTGTGTTTCTCCCGAACACATCGACAGGTTTGTTTTATTTTAAAAACCAGGGAGGGTCTAATGGTACCCCTGTTGAGACAGGTTTTAGGGAGGCTGGGGAGGGCTGAACTAACCTGTAGGCTTTGTCCTTCTCACAAGTCGCCTCAGGCGTGCACCAGCCGCAGGGAGGACGAGCCATCGCTGTAATGCAAAAACACTGCCATTAAGCTGCTCTTTTCACTTCCGAGTTTTTCCTAGGAGGAAGCACTGAGCTCCAAGCCTCTTTCTGAACACGACCGCATCACAGGAAGTGGGCGGTGCACATACACAGTGCAACCTGGAAGTGTTATGACTCCGGGAGACAGCGTGGGGAGTGGTGTGGAAGTGGTTGGCTTCCTGTACCAGCCCCTCCAGCAGCCCAGGACCCAGCCAACCACCTCATGGAACAAGAGGATGGGAAGGCAAATGTGACTGATAATGCAGATCCAGGTCGGGGATCGATGAGTACAAACCCCCCTTGGAAAGGGAGTGCGAGGTCCTCGCTTTCAGGGGTCCGAGATCCTGGGGCCAGCCAGAACAGGAACTGGATTTCACTTTACCCTTTCCCCTCCCCAGTACAAACCTGCAGTCTTTGGGGAAGACAGAGTAATGTTAGGCATGTGTGTTGTATCTCTTGTCTTACAGAATCCCCCCAGCGGAACCCAGGAGGCCCCAGATAAACAACCTCCTGCCGCTACAGGGCATAGCTCCTCTAAAGATAAAAATAAAAAATGTGGATACTGTAAGGATAAACTCCCACTCAAAACCCTTTTGCTAAAAATGCATTAAAAATTTAGCAGGGAAGGGGGCTGCTGAAATGAATGTCGTCTCATCTATGCAGACAGAAATGCCGGCAACATTCAAAGCTTTCCGTGAAGCCGCCAGGCAGTCAGTAACACAAGGTCCTGTCATAGAGGAGCTTCTCCCTAGAGAAGGCACATTCTCCCAGGAAAGCTTATTCTGAATGGGACCTAGTGCCCTTCCCCCACCCTCACAATCACTCTCTCTAGCCCAGGTAGAGAAAGAAAAAGGACAGGGAGGATATGGAAAGCCAGGCCAGAACACGGCTCAGAGGAGGAGTTGGATCTAGACCTGTTAAACCAGATTCAGGAGGATGCATGGTTAAAGAGATGCCTCTTCACCCTAGAGCAGAGGTGTCAAACTGGTGGCCCTCCAGCTGTTGCAAAACTACAAGTCCCATGAGGCATTGCAAGGCTAACAGTTACAAACATGACTCCCGCAGGCAGAGGCATGATGGGACTTGTAGTTTCGGAACAGCTGGAGGGCCGCCAGTTTGACACCCCTGCCCTAGAGGGTCTGGATGGACTCCTGCAGGCAATATAGGCCACTAAGGAGAAGCCCCTAGAATAACTTCATGGAGGGGGCTAAATCCAGGGTGTTTCCCTAAAGGGTCAGGGCCAGCTGCTATGAATCTGGCAGGTAGCTTACAATGGTGCATTTAGAGGTTTTTTAGCACCTCAAAGCCTGCCTTCCTAAACTTTTACCCATAGGGTGGGGCACCCTAGTGAACATATTATCCTTGAGGGGGTTGCTTATTGGGTGCAACATCTCCAAAAGCTACAACCTATTATTTCCTCCTTGCACTGCTGCTATATCTATCAGTGTGTAAAGCCGCATACACACCATCACTTTATGTGATGGGGAAAAAAACAACGTTTTTAAAAACGTCAAATTTTAAATGACCGTGTGTGGGGGAAAACGTCTTATGTTTTGTGAAAAACGACAATGCTTCAATCTTTTGTCGTTTTTTCAAAACGTCGTTTTTTGTTTCACAAAAAATCACTGTGTGTAGCAAAAAACGACATTTAAAACAAAGTTTTTCAACCTGCGCATGCCCAGAAGCTAGTTATAAAGCGAGCTTCAATGGAAAAGAGTGGTGAACGTAACCTCGCTTTGCTAGAGCATTGTGAAAAAACGATGGTGTGTAGGCAATGTCGTTTTTGAAAATTGAAGTTTCAAAAACCTTGTTTTTTACTTCACAGAAACGTCGTTTTTTTTTTTCCATCGCATAAAGTAATGGTGTGTACGCAGCATTAGTTAATCAAAACCTCTTGTGACTTGGGCTACAAACCACCTGTGGGCTGTATCGGAAGCATAAAATGTTATCCTGCTACCCTTAATTGAATCCTGGTGCAAACTAGCCTGTATTTAGTGTGCAGCCCTACAGGTGTCTGATTGCCTCCAGGTTAAGATTGTGATCACCTCTTCCTAAGACTTAATTGATCTTTGGGTCTGTGCTTGTTAAGACCTTAGATCAGGGGTGGCTAACACAAGGCCCGCGGGTCAAATCCGGCCAGACCTTGCCATGTGGCCCGCGCAACGGGCCGTCCATTGCCACTAGTGGTGTAACGGATCGTGACAGATCCGCGGAGCACACCTCTGCCTCATCCTTAGGAAAGGCTGCGGCTTCAGCCTAGCTCCGGAGCAGTCAACCATCTTGGTACACCCGGCTCCTATGGTGGACGTCCCAGACATCCAATCCCGGGACCGTGGGACGTGTGACGTTCATCATAGGCGGCAAGACTCCAGAAGGCGGCAATTACAAGCCTCCTCCACACCATGCACTAGGAAGCAGAATATGACAGCACACCGGCTCGGGCGGGAGCGGCTCTACACTCCTCCTCTGGCTGGCTGGCTGCCGTGACACATGATGGGTGTAGTCATTGTGTATGTCAGGTAGGTCCATGTATGTCAGGTAGGTGAAGTCTGTGTATGTCAGGTAGGTATATGTATGTCAGGTAGGTATATGTATGTCAGGTAGGTCCATGTACAGTGCCTTGCGAAAGTATTCGGCCCCCTTAAACTTTGCAACCTTTTGCCACATTTCAGGCTTCAAACAAAGATTTACCAAGCTTTACACATCTCAAGGAGCACTGTGCAAGCGATAATATTGAAATGGAAGGAGTATCAGACCACTGCAAATCTACGAAAACCTGGCCGTCTCTCTAACTTTCAGCTCGTACAAGGAGAAGACTGATCAGAGATGCAACCAAGAGGCCCATGATCACTCTGGATGAACTGCAGAGATCTACAGCTGAGGTGGGAGACTCTGTCCATAGGACAACAATCAGTCGTATACTGCACAAATCGGGCCTTTATGGAAGAGTGGCAAGAAGAAAGACATTTCTTAAAGATATCCATAAAAAGTGTCGTTTAAAGTTTGCCACGAGACACACCAAACATGTGGAAGAAGGTGCTCTGGTCAGATGAAACCAAAATCAAACTTTTTGGCAACAATGCAAAACGTTATGTTTGGTGTAAAAGCAACACAGCTCATCGCCTTGAACACACCATCCCCACTGTGAAACATGGTGGTGACAGCATCATGGTTTGGGCCTGCTTTTCTTCAGCAGGGACAGGGAAGATGGTTAAAATTGGGAAGATGGATGGAGCCAAATACAGGACCATTCTGGAAGAAAACCTGATGGAGTCTGCAAAAGACCCAGGACTGGGACGGAGATTTGTCTTCCAACAAGACAATGATCCAAAACATAAAGCAAAATCTACAATGGAATGGTTCACAAACATATTCAGGTGTTAGCATGGCCAAGTCAAAGTCCAGACCTGAATCCAATCAAGAATCTGTGGAAAGAACTGAAAACTGCTGTTCACAAACACTCTCCATCCAACCTCACTGAGCTCGAGCTGTTTTGCAAGGAGGAATGGGCAAAAATTTCAGTCTCTCGATGTGCAAAACTGATAGACACATACCCCAAGCGACTTACAGCTGTAATCTCAGCAAAAGGTGGCCCTACAAAGTATTAACTTAAGGGGGCTGAATAATTTTGCATGCCCAATTTTTCAGTTTTTTATTTGTTAAAGTTTGAAATATCCAATAAATTTTGTTCCACTTCATGATTGTGTCCCACTTGTTGATGATTCTTCACAAAAAATTTGTTTTATATCTTTGTTTGAAGCCTGAAATGTGGCAAAAGGTCGCAAAGTTCAAGGGGGCTGAATACTTTCGCAAGGCACTGTATGTCAGGTAGGTCTATGTATGTCAGGTAGCCCACCCCACGCCACCATACCCCATACCATCTCATTCCATACCATTATATCCCATCCCACTTGACCCCCACCCCATGCCATCCTGTCCCCATCCCATCCTACGGCACCCCGACTCCATCCCATCCCAGAGTGGATGGAAGGTGAGTGGAGGGTGCAGAGGTCAGATATTGCACACAGTCCATAGCATACTCCTGTATCCTGCATTTCGTACGACAGGGGGAGTGCGGTCCACACCCGGGTGACACCCGCTAGAGTGGTGACACCATCCCAACATTTAGGATTTTTTTTTTTTTTTAGATGACATGCCCAGAGGCGTTATGGGGGTACGGTCCGCACCCGGGTGACACCCACCAGAGGGGTGACACCATACCGAGGGTGACAAACGCTGGCTCCGTAATTTTTTTATTTTTTTCAGCCGGAACACCTCAGCTGTGCCTGGCTCTGTTTCTTCCGGGTCCTCCCCTCAGGCTCTCACTACTGCGCTGCTGAGTCATTCACATAGTTTCCTTGCCCGGGCGATGCGGCTGCCGCTGCATACTCTGTGGGTTCCCTCCAGCAGCTGTCGGGTCAGGTGGGTGTAAAGTGTACCAGAGCCGCTCGCCCTGGCCCCGAGCTAGTGCAGTAACAGGTGGGGGGATGGGGCGGTCGGCTTGCGATTGGGCTGTCTGCCGCCGGAGCCCGAGGTGAGCTGTTGCTTTAGGTGGGGAAGGGGGGGTTGGCATGGTGTCAGCCACTCAGTTACACTCGAGCCGCCCAGAGCTGGCACCATGTGCCCTTAGCTGGTCTGATAAGGGGGTGAGGGGCACAAGCGGCTGCATATGATGGGGCACAAGTGGCTGCATATGATGGGGCACAAGTGGCTGCATATGATGGGGCACAAGTGGCTGCATATGATGGGGCACAAGTGGCTGCATATGATGGGGCACAAGTGGCTGCATATGATGGGGCACAAGTGGCTGCATATGATGGGGCACCAGTGGCTGTATATGATGGGCACAGTGCAGGCATTTGACAGGCACAGTGGCTGCATTTGATGGGGCACAAGTGACTGCATATGATTGGCACAGTGGTGGAATTTGACAAGCATAGTGGCAGCATTTGATAAGAGCACAGTGGTGACATTTGACGGGCACAGGTGGCTGCATTTGATGGGGCACAAGTGGCTGCATATGATGGGCACAGTGGCGGTATTTGATGGGCACAGTGGCTGCATTTGATGGGGCACATCTCTGCTGAGAGCTGTCATTGGTTGCTAGGACCGCTAGCATGCTAGCAACCAATTATGTCATGTGTTCACCCGCAGCGTGCTTCTCTTTTTTCAGCTACTGTCTTCTGCTTGCTGACTACAGGGCATGGTAGCAACATGACTTGTCGGCAGGTCACAGCATCTTAAGAGCCTGTGGCCAGCAAGGCAACACACCGTGTCAGCAGGTCAGTTCAAAAATCAAATCAAAATTATGGGGGGGGGGGGGGTGACACCATGTTTTACTGCACCAGGTGACACCAACCCTAGTGACGCCACTGTCGTACGCAGCAAACTCCTGAACCCTGTGCTCCATAAAACCAGTAATAAACAAATGCAGTGACAATTATTTTTGATGATAGTGGACACAGTCTTACAGATACAACCGACCCTTTGAGGGCAACCATACTGCTAATGCTGCTCCCGATGAATGAGTTTGCCACCTCTGCCTTCGATGCTTGGGAAGCTTGGACTCGCTCCCACCTGTGTGTGGGCCAGCTAAGTAGTAGAATAGCAGCTACCACTACTGTGGTATAGTTGCACACCTCAGACTTCCATTATTTGAAACTACCATGTTCCTTCACTGGTGGGTGAAGGATTGGTATCTGGAGTTCAGACTATGCCTAGGATAAATTGTTGGTCTGACCACACATCAGAAATGTACAACATGGAAGTTTTGTTTCTTTTCTGTTTATATAATTTATCTTATGGCTCACTAGAAATGCATAATATTGATTATGTGATTGTACACTGTTGCTTATCAGAAACGCATAACATTGGATTGTTGGTGACACTTCTATTATATAACCGTACACTATTGCTAATCAGAAAAGCACAACATTGAATTGTCAGCGACATTTCTTTTGGTTATTTGACTGTACAAGTTTGCTGATCAGAAACGCACAACATTGTATTATTGATAGTGACATTTCTGTGTTATGCGACTGTACACTGTTGCTATTTAGAAATGCATAGCATTAAGTTTTTTTTCTAGTGACGTTTCTGTTGGTCATATGACACTACAAGGTTGCTATTCAGAAACGCACAACATTGAATTATTGGTGACATTTCTGTTGGATATATTGCTGATTAGAAACACATGACATTGAGTTACTGATAGCGACATTTCTGCTGGTTATGACTGTATAAGTTTGCTAATCAGAAACGCACAACGTTGTATTATGGGTAGTGATATCTCTGTGGGTTACGTGACTGTACACAGTTGCTATTCAGAAACGCACAGCATTGAGTTTTTTTCTAGTGACATTTCTGTTGGTTAGATGACTGTGTAGTGTTGCTAATCAGAAATGCACAATGCTGAATTATTGTTGGTGACATTTCTCTTTTATGTCTATACCCTCTTGTTTATCACAAGTGTGTTCGTGCCACTCGCTGCCGGTTATGACTGCACGTGATCTAGCACCAGCAAATACACAACTGAGGTCGCATGTGCTTTTTCTGTGGTCATACTGGCTATGCGACTGCCTTTTGTGATCATCAGAAATGCACAATATGTGTTGGTATAATTTCTGTTGGTTATATGACCGTACTGCGTTCGGTATCAGGAATATACAACACTAAAGTCTTGTCTTGAATCTATTACCTTAGCTTGCTATACATCAGAAAAACAAAGCAGTGGAAGGGGTCTGTATTATCTGTTTAATTGGTCAGAAAAACATAATATTTGCTAGTGTCCTTTCTGTTGGATGTATGACCTTAACCTATTAAGCATCAGAAGCACACATTTGAAGTTTGTGTCCTTTCTCTTTGCTTAGGTTATATGGTATTTATTACATATTAGAAATACACATTTTAAGCCTGGTTTGTGTCTTCTCTCTGTTCTACAGGTAACTGTATATCAGAAAATACAACAGTGCAGGCTGGGTGTGTCTTCCTGTTTTTGTATTCCATATAAAGCTTGAGCTTGCTACACTTCAGAAATACAAGATTTATGACCTGTATATCTGTGATATTAATTATATATTTGTCACTTATTTCAGACCTTTTTTTCCATGCACATGGAAGGAACAGGATTTCTGACTGCAAAAGATTCAGTCCCTTACATTCAGGCATGCCAGAGACATTCCCTAGACCCGAACCCAGTAGGGTTATAGGACACTGGAAGAAGATTATAAAATCACCTATCATGATTTTTTTTTAGTAAGAACTAAGGGGTTGCTCATAGGAGTTGTTTTTTACTTGAAGATGCAGTATCAGAACGTATCTGACTGGTTCACCCAATCCGATAAGTTTACAGCTCGGTATGTATCCTTAATGTCACCCCGTTGGACGAACTGGATGTGACTAACCAATATTCGTCTTTTACTCCTACTATAGAATTAATTCCCTGTAGTAGGGATCTGCTTAACTTAACACTCATTGGTGCCAAGAGGCATTTATTGGTGCTTGGAGTGGATTATGGTCCCAGACACCTGATATTTATGAAATGGTTACTCTGTTCTTACCAGGCTCCTTTCTGCGTAGTTCTAATGCATCTACCTGCAGGGTTATAAGGAGACTGAGGATATAGAACACTTTCACATCTGACATGTCAGCATTCAGATGGGAAGAAAGACATAAGTGGGTATGCTTGGTTAATTAACAAAGCCTGGGGAATGCCCAGGGGGAGATCAGGCTTACTTGCCGACCAGCTTGCAGAGCAGCCGGTTGCCCTGTTGAACAGTGTGCATTGGAGACGGGTTTTGTCCGCACGCATTTGCGGGAGCATGCGTGAGCCACGTCAAGGCACCCAGTGATCTGTGGTCCTGGCACTGAACAATGAGTGTCCCCAGAATGGAGGCAATGCATTCTGATGGATGAGGGCAGGTGGATTGAAGGGGAGCCACCCCTCCTTGAAGGTGCAGGAGCACACCAAACACCCTGCTTGGTTACTTAACTGTCCAGTCCTTTGAGCCCAAGGAATAAGCTTCCCTTAATCTATTATCCTTAAGTGGGTTTTTTCCTTTTCACCATGGCTATGGCAAACAAATAAAAAGGGGACCCACAAGGATTGTCTGTCAGGAGGCCATTTTCTAAACCATTCTCCTGAACAGACTAGTGGTTTAAAACCAGATGTTCTTTGTTGACCAAAGTAGTTCCTTGTTTCACGGAACAAATCTGATTGGTCTTTTTGGTGGTCCTATGCAGCAGCTACAGACCCTATTGACCACGATTGCTAGAATGTTGACACAGTCAATCATTCTATCTTAAATTCACTGGCTCTCAAAATTTTTCTTTAAGAGCCCATGCCACCTAGATCCTGCATCCGAAAATAAGGCAGGGGCATAGGTGGAGCAGACCTGCAGGTCAGTTGCATGATCCAGCTAGGATACCTTCATCACACATTAGAGTGGTGGTAAAAAAAATTCAAGTCAAAATCTGACATTTAGCAGAAAGGCCTTGCAGGCAGGGGTCCCACCCTTAAGTAGGCCTGTTGGTTCCTTTATTATCCTCTCAGGTGTGCCGTCCTGGAAGGTGATAGGAGAAAACCTACGTTAGACTTGCCGGTAACGGTATTTCTGCGAACCTTCCAGGACGGCAGGCCTACTTCCCTCCACTGCATGTGGAGGGAAAGATAAGCTAAATGCTAGGTGGTAAGTACCTATGTGGAACAATGTCCTTTGTGAACCAGTTCAGGATTACTTTATTACATACTAGGGATCAAGGGGAAGGGTGGGGACTTATAACAAGCTGTCAATTGATTGTGTTTCCTGTGGGGAGGAGCCCTTACCTCTCAGGTGTGCCGCCCTGGAAGGTTCGTAGAAATACCGTTACCGGTAAGTCTAACGCAGGTTTTCTCCCATCTAACATAGGTTTTTACTTCTACTAAGACCGGATGTAGGGTTGTTGTCCCGATACCGATACTAGTATCAGTATCGGGACCGATGCCGAGTATTTGCGGGAGTACTTGTACTCCCACAAATACCCCCGATACTAAAATAGAATACCCCCCCCCCCATATTGCAGCCATGTCCTGTCCCTCATACTTGTAGATATGCCGCCGCATACCGCCATTAATCCCCCTGCATTATAGCGTAGCGCTCATTACAAGCTTTCGTTTTGAATACTTGTAATGCCCGCGCCGCCATGTATTGACACTCCCCTTCTTGGGATTGGACGGATCTGTTCAATCCCAAGCAAGGTGGAGTGTCTATGCACGAATCCGCGTATAGACACTCCCCCTTGCGTGGGATTGGACGGATCCCTCTAATCCCGAGAAGGGGAGTGTCTATTCATGGCGGCGCGGGCATTACAAGTATTCAGAATGAAAGCTTGTAATGCGCGCTGCGATGCAGGGAGATTAACGGCGGTATGCGGCAGCAGCGGCGGCGGCATCATATCTACAGGTATGAGGGCCAGGACATGGTTGCAATGTGGGGGACATACATGGCTGCAATATGTGGGGGACATACATGGCTGCAATATGTGGGGGACATACATGGCTGCAATATGTGGGGGACATACATGGCTGCAATATGTGGGGGACATACATGGCTGCAATATGTGGGGGACATACATGGCTGCAATATGTGGGGGACATACATGGCTGCATTATGTGGGGGACATACATGGCTGCAATATGTGGGGGAGATGGGTGCATTTGGGGACACATTAAAAAAAAGTATCGGTATTGTACTCGGTCCTAAAAAAGTGATATCGGGACAACCCTAATCAGATGTAGTTATCCTAGTGAATATTTTATTGGTTGTCATACTGAAGGTGTGGTCTATGTCCTACTGCTGAGCTCTGAAGAGACCCCAGATGCCTCGAAATGTGTCAGCCGGCAGTGACATACCTCTATCCCCCCTATTGTGGAGCGTGGTCTGAGGGGTTTTTACCTCATTGTTTTTTGACAAGCCTGTCTATCGTGCCTTTTGTGAGTAGTTTTTAATACTATTAGTAGCCAATAAATCGTCAAATGGTAATACACCAGGCTGGTGCGCCTTTCTTTTCCTTTTTCTGTTCTATGTCCTACAATGTACCTGCAATTTGCAATATGTAGGTAGAACAAAGAGACCCATTATGGTTCGGATTAGGGAACATATCCAGCATATTAAAGGTTTCCCTAAACATAATGTGAGTAGACCCCACACAATTGTCTTTCTGGGGGATAGATGGATACAACAAACCTTGGTGGGTGGCTCATTTGGTTAGATTTATTAGCCAAAAGAATCCAAGTGGATCCATTCGCTCCAAACTCTTGTGCCTGATGGACTCGAATTTGATCTGAACTGTTTTTTAATACATTTTCCCCCCTTACCTTCTAGGACCGCTACTTGAGAGATGATTGGCTCCGCAGTCTACAGGAAACAAAAATCAGATGCAATTTAAAAGGCCCCTCCCTTTCCTCTGACCTTCAGTTGTTTTGTGTTTCCAGATTCTCCAGGAGCACCGGCATGTTTTTGTTTTTCCTTAGGTCTGGTTACTGTGGTTGGCGGATCCCCCTTCTTTGGCAGCATCCAGTACTGGTTGTGGCTGAGTCCCCAGCTCCTGGTGGAAACCTTGTCTTCCTCGGCTTCACCGAGGTGTACCAAGATGGCATCGGAGGACTTTCGGTGATGCGGCAAGATGGCGCCAGAACCGGAAGTCACGTGACGCATCTTCCGGCACTGTGTTCATAAGGGCTATGGCGCAGTACACGGAGGACATGCTGCCTGGGACATGAGCCTTTTCTCTTCGGCCGTTCACCAATCACCAATGGAGCTTGAAGATAGGCCTGAGGAGGGAGCACCCGCTCGGATGGAGCCATCGGCAGCCTCCGGTTCCCATACTGCCTCCAAGGTAAGCCCTTGTATGTGTTTATGCAGCAGGGGTCATTTTTTAGGGTATGGGCCTGCTTCTTTCTTATGGCTTGTTTCTGATCTTTTACTAGGATAGACAGAAATGCGGAAACTGTAGAGCCAGGCTGCCTGATGGATATAAACTTTGGGAAGATTGTTTTCCATCTAGAGCTAGTTTAGAGACTTCCTCTTTTAAAGAGCTATTGTCTTCTATGAAGGAGGTGGTAGCCTCCTTCCGGTCCTTCATTGACAGGGCAGCGGTTCTGGGACCTTCTTCCTCTGGTCCCAGGACTCTAGAACCGTCAGACCCTCGCCTTGGTCCGAGATCAGTGATTCACACCATGCCTCAGATCCAGGAGAAGGGGAGAACCCGAGCTCATCTGAAGGGGATTTCACATCAGTGGGGGAGGCAGGTAACCCTAAGTTTATTTTCCAGCTGAGGAAATTGATGAGCTTTTGGAATCAATTTATGCCTCTGAGCAGATTGAGAAATGCCGCAGCAAATCCAGTCTGTGCAGGATAAAATGTATTGGGGGCTTCAGGGGAGGAAGTCGAGAACTTTTCCTGTCCACCAGTCACTTAAGGATATTATTCTGTCAGAATGGAATGATCCGGAAAGGAGTATGTTCCAATCTAAAGGGCACAAAAGATTTCCTTTTCAATCTGAAATTGAGGAAACTTTCTTTAAATGTCCTAAACTAGATGCCGCTATGTCTCAAGTTTCTAAAAAGTCAGACTTGTCCTTTGAATATTCAAGGGTCCTGAAAGAGCAAATAGATAGAAAGGCAGAGTCTTTGCTACCTAAGGCCTGGGATGCTTCAGCCTTAAACTTGGGTCCAGCTGTAGCATCCACCTGTGTGGCTAGGAATCTGGATGTATGGGTTCAACATCTGGACAAGCTCCTTTCATCTAAAACCCCCAAAGTGGAGATTAGGGAGTCCCTCCCACTCATTGCTAAAGCGGTAGCCTTCTTGGCTGATGCTTCTGTGAAAGCTACAGCAAGGTCTTCTGCTCTCATTAATTCAGCCAGATGAGCAATCTGGCTTGAGGAGGGGGACCTGGTCTCCAACAACAAGCTCTGCGGCATTTCTTTTGAAGGCAAGCTCTTATTCGGTTCCTCCTTGGTAGAGGTCCTAGCTCGTTTCTCTGAGAAGAGTAAACATTTTCCTTCTTATAAGAATAAGCCACAGAATAAGAAGACTTTTTTTGTGGTATCCAAAACAAAATTTTGGAACCAACAGACAACAGGTGAAGAAAAAGTGGACTTTTAACAAAGATAAGCAGAAGAAGGGGATTCTCTTTACTGCTTCAGCCCCTCCAAAACTCCCCAGTGACGCCAGGATAGGTGTAGGGTAAAGGTTGTCCTACTTAAGGAATGGCAAAAGATTTACGACAATTCCTTTATCCTTCAAATGTTGGAAAGGGGTTACAGGTTGGAATTAAAAAATCTTCCACCCCAAAGATTTTTTCTTACTCCTCTGCCAAGAAACAGAGTCTGCAAGCCATGTTGAATCTAATTTCATGTGGGAAACAGAACGGATCATTTCCCCTGTCCCAGAAAAATCTAAAATTCCAGGGATTTTTTCCCCATGTTTTTCTGGTTCAGAAAGCCTCCGACAGCTTCCTGATGGTCATCAATTTAAGCGTCCTGAACAAATATATTCTCTACAGATGTTCCCGGATGGAAAACCTTTACTCTGTGAAGAATCTATTATAGCCAGAGGTATTCATGGTTACCCTGGATCTTTAGGACGCTTATCTTCATGTTCCAATCTGCCAGAACCACCGAAAGTTCCTCAGATTTGCGATTCTCATGGACACAACGGGATGAGTCATTGGCAGTTCAGTGTCCTCCCTTTCGGTCTCTCGGCAGCGCCCAGAATTTTTACAAAGATCATGGCCGAAGTCATGCCCTTTTTTCGGATTCAAAGTGTATCGATCATCCCATATCTGGACGATTTTCTGATCTTTGCCAGAGACAAAGAATTCCTTATCCGGGATCTGCAGTTGGTTCTGCAGACCTTTCAGGGTCTAGGGTGGAAAGTCAACCAACGGAAGTCTTGTCTGGTACCCTCCCAGAACATATACTTTTTCTGGGTTATCTAATAGACTGTTGCTCTGAAAGTTTTGAAACTTCTCGCCGTGCAGGCCTTCAGATTGCTCCCACAGACCTTGCTTCGGCGGGTCATGCAGTTATATGGTTTAATGACTGCAGCTATCCCAGGGGTTCCCTGGACCCAATTACACTTTAGGCCCCTTCAGGTGTTTCTCTTGCACCATTGGGATCGCAGAAAGGATTCTCTGGATCAACTAGTTCAACTTCCAAGGGAGAATTCTCTCAATCTCTCCTGGTGGGAGCAGTGAGAACACCTGCAGGGAGGGAAGAACTGGGCGCATCATGCTCCAGTGAAGGTTAACGCAGACTCCAGTCTGTGGGGCTGGGGTGTGCATTCTCAGGGCTGGCAGGCCCAGGGAGTCTGGTCGCCAAAGGAGGCAGACCGCTCCTCGAATTTTAGGGAATTACTAGCTGTAAGGAAAGCTCTTGGCTCTGCAGGAGAAGCTCAGTTCAAAAGACCTGTTAGTGTTTTCAGACAATGCCACGAAAGTGGCATACCTGAACAAACAAGGGGGTACTTGTTCGGAGCCACTCCTAACGCTATCACAGCAGATTCTTTCCTGTGCGGAAATCAATGTCACCTCAATCAAAACAGTCCACGTCGGAGGTTCGGAGAACACGCTGGCGGACTATCTGAGCAGGGTAAGCATAAGTTCCAGCTGTTGGGAGTTGCATCACCTGGGAGATTGTGCTAAGATGGGGTCTTCCTGCAGTAGATCTTTTTGCCCCCATTCTCAACAGGAAACTCTGGCGTTCTACTCACTGAAGAGAGAGACGGGGTCCTTAGGGACGGATGCTCTTTCCTTCCCGTGGGATTTCGCTCTGGCCTACGCCTTCCCTCCTTTTTTCCCCTCTTGCCTCTGGTAGTAAGGAAAATTATTCAGGATCGGGCAGAAGTGATTCTGAACGCCCCCTGGTGGCCCAGGAGGAGTTGGTTCTCCTCTCTGAAATGATCTACTCCATCAGGGACCAGTATTGCATCCAAACCCTCAGATCTTCCATTTGACGGCTTAGAGGCTGAGTGGTGCACCTTAGTTGAAAGGTTGTTCAGAGACACTTATTCAAATTATCGTGGACAGCCGTAAGTATGTAACTAGAACATGGGTGCCAGGTAGGGTTGCCACCTCATCCCTTTAAACCAGAACACATATGAATTACACAGGTTCTGAGGCTAATTTAATGCAGGTAAAGCACCAAGTGAGTTTAATTACCACCTTAATTAGCCACAGAACCTGCGTAATATGCGTTCGGTTTTAAAGGGATGAGGTGGCAACTCTAGTGCCAGGTCGCAATTGCGACTTATTTTGACCTGACACCCGCACCCGCCGGTAATTGAGGCCGCGGCCTACAAGGCCGTGGAGCTGCGGCCTCCATTACCGGCCACCACGGGCGCGCCACATTCGTGTGGTGGGGGAGGTGGGGGCACTCCCCCGCTGCGCTCCCACTTCCCCCGCTGCGCAATCGCGATGGCCGGTAATTGAGGCCGCGGCCTTGCAGTCTTGTGAAGTCCCAAGCTCTTCCTTCTGTGAGCTGGCACCATCTGGTGGTGGCCGTTGGCATTACAAGCAAGTTAAACAGCAATTCTAATATGTAATTTTTCACAATTTTCACTGCCATCTGCTTCCCTCTAATTAGAACCCCCAAACATTGTATATATTTTTTATTCTAACACCCTAGAGAATAAAATGGCGATCGTGGCAATACTTTCTGTCACGCCATATTAAATCTCCATAGACAAAGTTTTAAAAAAATCTACAGGTTGCATGTTTTGAGTTACAGAGGAGGTCTTGGGCTAGAATTATTGCTCCCGCTCGAACGATCGCGGTGATACCTCACTTGTGGTTTGAATGCTGTTTACATATGTGGGCGCTACTCACGTATGTGTTCGCTTCTGCGTGCAAGCTCGTCGGGACAGGGTGTGTTTTCTGGCCCCTAATTTTTTTATTTGGTGGTGTTTTTTTGTTTTTTTTGCCGAGTGCACTTTGGTGGAGGTTTACTTGATCTTCTAAACAATTGACGGTCAGAGGAAAGGGAGGGGCTTTTTAAATTGTATTGGATTTTTTTTCATGTAGAGGGCGGAGCTGTTCTGGAAAGTTCCTGGAAATACTGTTACTGGTAAGTTTTTAATGGGGGTTTTGAGAGGCTTGTCTCCTCCCTCCTTTTCCTTAACCACATGTGCGAGCTGTGTTTCTACCTGGTATTGCTGATTCCATCACAGACCTTTACCTTAGCTGTTTGTTCTACAGAGAGCAAGCACTACGTTCATCTCTGGTTCACCTAGATGTCTGGGAGAGTTGCAAGGCCCATTTTACATATGGATGAGGTAAGCGCTCTGCGTACACATTAGTTAAGGAGGATCTGTATAAGAAGCACTCTGCAAGAAGCACACATTTTTGGTACCTCATTTGCAAGAATTATTTATTTATGCGTCCAGGACTATTTTCCATTTGGTTTTATTTGCTTGGACATTTATATTGAATATTTTGGATTGTACTTGACTATTATGCATGTTTATTACTCATTTAGAGGTTGCGCTTATCACTTTTAATTTAATTTCATGTTATAGTGCACTTGTACGCTTTCACTCAATTCACCAGGCAAGCGCTAGAAACCTACCTTTCAAAAGTTAAAACTTCTTGTAGTATGGGGGAGCAAAATAATCAAGACCCAGTGTCCTCAACCCACTCCTAGATGAAATGGCATTTACCCTGCACTTTTCTACTGGCTCATGTAAAACAAGAACCTGTATCGGCTAGCTCTTTTCACAGGATGAGTAATGATATTAAACCTGTTAATGACAATGCAAGTGATACTTTAGCCAAACTGACTGAAATATTAGCCCAGGGTTTAGCAGTACTTTCTGCTCGTCCTTCCTCTTTTGCCATAGGGCCCCGCTATTGACGGTCGGTGCACACTTGTGACTGTCTATAGCAGGGATATGCAATTAGCGGACCTCCAGCTGTTGCAAAACTACAATTCCCATGAGGCATAGCAAGACTGACAGCCACCAGCATGAACCCAAAGGCTGAGGCATGATGGGACTTGTAGTAGTTTTGCAACATCTGGAGGTCCGCTAATTGATTATCCCTGGTCTATAGGCAGGTGGAGAGGGGAAGATCTGTGGTTGCTCGTGCCCGTGCATGGCACACTTGTGCCGGCGCCAAGAGACTTGTTTAAAAAGCCCAGTATGCCAGAGCCTTCTGTAAAGCGGCATGAACATAGAGCTCTGGGCATTCCTGTGAATTGAACCAGGAAAACCTAGGACTCCTACTCGGCATCAGGTTGTGCAGTGAGCTAATATTGTGTATTGTAAGACTATAGCAAAACAGTGATTGCATTTTTGTGATAGTACCTCTGCTTTGCAGTAAGGACTATGTCCCCCAGAAGAGGTACTAGGGCTAGTAAGAGGCACTAGGAAATCCCTGCATATGGCTAAGGATTCTGAGCATGCCTGCAGTTTGATATCCCCCTCTGTCAGTCTGGTAGCAGTCTCACAGGATGATTATCTGCCCTGGTCTGGTTTTGAAGCTTCTCCCATGGCGGCTTCTGTATACGTCACTGAGGACGCTTTTAAAAGTTGCTTTGGATGGCTTAGAAGAATACCTACTATTCTTAATCGCTACTATAATCGCAACCCCCTTAAAAGGTGGCAGAAAACGGGGTAGATCTCCCCCTGGCTTTCATCAGATGAGCATTCTGAGGGAGAAAAATCCCTCTCTGGAGATGAGGATCAGGTGCAGTCTGAGGACTCAGAGGATGTGAAGATTCTTTCTACCTATCGGGTGCAATACTATGCAGAGATGGTGCATACCACTTACAAATTGCCTCCTGTTGAAGCTTCTATGTCCTCTGTTTCCTCTTTGGGATCTCGGCAATCCCCACAGGCTCCATGCTCCTTTCCAGTTCATCCCTTGCTGGATAAACTGATGCATGATGACTGGGTTCACCCAGATAAACTGTTTTCTCCTTCTAAGCAGTTTTCCCTCATTTATCCTATGGAGGAAGGTATCCCTAAAAAATGGGGGGTACCTGCTATAGATGCAGTTATTTCTTGTGCAAACTAAAGCCTGACCTGTCCTATAGACAATACTCAAGGCTTAAAAGATCCAACTGATAAAAAGCTGGAATCTTTAAAACATTTTTTTTAAAGTTTCTGTGTCCCCTGTGTTCTCTCTCTCCCCACCTCCCCCTGTCAGGTCAGGAGTAAATTTTCAACATCATTTTAAAAACATCTTGGTTAAAGTCCATTTTAAAATGTATGTAATTTGTTTTTATAAAAAGATCACACTGGTATAAGGTGCAGTGTGTCTACCATTGCAAATGTCATGGAGAATACCTTTTTACAGCTCCTCCTCTGCTCTTCTCCGTGCTGAGATCCCTGCTGATGTCAGCTCGCTCCGTGCACTGAAGAGGGGAGGGGCCACAGACGTCAGCTGGGAGGAGAAGAGAAGGGGAAACACCCGAGATCCCTGCTGACGTCAGCCCGCTCTGTGCACTGAAGAGGGAGGGGCTGCAGATGTCAGCGAGGAGGAGAGAAGAAAACCTCCGGCGGGACAGCAGCGACTGCTAATAAAGTATTTTATAATACAGTAACAAGGGGAGAAACTAGAAAAAGGTTTGTGTGTTACCGGCGCCAAGATAATATCAATATTCTTATTAAGTCTTGCTGCAATAAAAGTGCAACCTCAAAGGTTGGATTTAAATTTGTGTGTTTGTGAAGTAAATTGCGCTAATATTTATATAAACATTTTACCACGACTGATCCTGTGAACTTGTTACTCAAAAAACAAAAAGTATCTACATGTGTCTGATTATTAATAATGTGCAAACAACAAATAGTGTGGAAGAAATACCAATACAGTGCCCTGTGCCAAGCTATAACATGAATTTCTCAATCCATCAAAAAAAAAAAAAAAAGTGAAATAAATCCAAAAAGATTTCAAATATGTTACTGTTACAATCCACAGATTGAATGTGCCCCAAGAAAGCTAGAATAATGTATTATATACAAATATATATATATATATATATGTGCTAAGACATTCCTTAAAGAGGAGTTCCACCCAAATTTGGAACTTCCTCTTATCCCACTCCTTACCCCCTTACATGCCACATTTGGCATGTAATTTTTTTTGGGGGGGAGTGGGGGCTTCAGTAGGAGTGGGACTTCCTGTCCCACTTCTGCCGAGGGGCTGGTTAGGCGATTAAGCCTTAATCGCCTACACCAGCCCCTCCCTGTAGGCGATCACATGGGACACTGACAGGTCCCATGCGATCGCCTCTCCAATCAGAGGCGAGCCGCGCGCGCATGCGCAGTGGGTGCCCGGCCGTGAAGCCGAAGGCTGTCACGGCTGGGTGCCCACAGTCAGGATGGAGACGCCGGCCGGGGAGGGGGGTAGAGGAGCGGAGCCCCGGTCGGCGCGTCGCTGGAACGCAGGAGCAGGTAAGTGAGTGTTTATTAAAAGCCAGCAGCTACACTTTTTGTAGCTGCTGACTTTTAATAAACACATTTTTGGGCTGGAACACCCCTTTAATAGCTATTTCTTGCAGTGATGCTCGGCTATATTTCTACCTTCACCGCAAATAGTGCCTACACTCTCACCGGATAAAATGGCCACTCACCAGATGGCCCCAGAAATCTGCCTTTGGTTCATATGGATAACCACTGCCTCTCTGAGGTTCATCAGCAATCCCTCCCAATGCTTTGGCTGTAGTCTTGTTCTATATCCACTCATGTAATATAAAAGACTTTCATGATGTAGTACATCAAAAAACTTTTTTCCACAGGAATGGCGGCAACTTTAGGGGTGCGTGCTATACGCGGGACCGCGCTATACCTCGATAAATACGGTATATAAAAAGCTTGTAAGCTTCCGAAACTGTTCGTCTGATAGGTATCCAAGTGGAGGGGATCTTGTCCCCACTGTACCCTTTACTTCCAAACATTCTCTATACACTTGGTGTGCTGTAGAAAATATAACCCAGGAGTGCCTTTACCAGTGGGCAGGGGGAGAAATACTCTTACCCTCCAAAGTGGACCCAGCTCACCGTATGGCAGTGGATCGCTTGCGCTTAAGCCACACCAAGGACAATACGAACTGGATCTATAGGACACCCCTTTTCTCCGCTAAAAGACGAACTTCTGTGTCAGATCGACTGTTGCAGCATCGAATCCGTTCTACTGGGCTCAAAGATGGATTATGCCGAACTAGGGAGGTGTGTAGAAAAAATCTCCACATAGTGTAAATCCAAAAAGCTGACAAGCTTTATTCAAATTTGTCAAACTCAAATACAAAAACATTAAAACTGCAAAAATATAAAATGTGTAAAAAATTCCATCCAAAAAATAGAGAACAGAGCGGGGGTATAAAATGCGCGGTATAGGCAGCGAATATTGGCATGTGGAGCCCACGCTTTTCGTCTACATACTTGCCCCGCCCCTGGCAAGGCTGAGGGCACGGGGCATAGCAGTAACAGTCTAGCTGGACAATCTGTTACTCATAGATCAGTCCGCTGCACGCTTGGGCCACAATCTGCACAGCACAGTGGAGTATTTAGAGTACCTAGGCTGGGTCCTCAATCTGGAAAAATTCTCCTTGCAGCCTCAGAAAAGGCTGGAATATTTAGGCATGATTATATACACATCCCAAAGCAGTTTAAAGTATTGCCTCTGAAGGTAAAAATCCATTAACACTACAAGTCGTACCATCATCCAGAATTTGAATGTAAAGAAATTGGGTCTAGGGTCCCCAAACCAAAGAGCCAAAAAGTGACACTGTGGGCTGGGTAAAGGTTAGCAATGGATGCTGGACCCCGGGATCTCTGTGGCTTTACCCAGCCCACAGTGTCACTGGTTGGCTTCATTACCCTGACGCCACTTTGGGATCCAACACTCCCTGCTGAGGTCACCTTGTTTAGTGGTGCCCGCCTCCCTCGCCTGCGTTTTTTTTTTTTTAAGACATGCTTCCGATGAAGCGGCTTAAGCCGCAAAACTAGTCAAGTTGATTGTCGTGACTTTCAACCCACTGTTATTTTTACCCCCCTTGGGGATTACTATATTGGTGTTGTGTATGGTCGTCACTATTTAAATTTTGTACCCCTTGTGTCTTATTGATGCTGTATTTAATAAAAAAAAATGGATTTTTTGTACTCACCGTAAAATCCTTTTCTCTGAGTCCATGGACAGACACAGCTCTTTAAATCTTGACAAGTGGGTTATGTTCCCTGTTTACAGGAGAAGACTAGGCAGAAACATGTTAGATAATTAAATACATGTTACATTAACAGAGTTGAACAGCCCTGCCCAGGGGGCGGTCCCTCCAGACATAACCCTCCTCTCTGCAGTATGCAGCCCCAGTTCGTAACAAGCAGTACAAACCTAAAAGAAGGGGTGGGTGCTGTGTTCGTCCATGGACCCAGAGAAAATAATTTTATGGTGAGTACAAAAAATCCTATTTTCTCTTATCGTCCATTGAAGGACACAGCTCCTTAAATCTTGACAAATGGGACATCCCCAAGCAGTGTCAAAAAACGAGGGGTGGGAACAGCATCAGTAAAACCAATTGTAACTTCACCCCAAAACAAGCAGAGCTCCTCAACGGAGGAGGTGCAACTTTTTAACAGCCGCCTGCAAAACCTAGTGGCCTAAAGAAGCATCAGAAGATGCACTCACAGCAACCAGGTCAATTTTGGAAAAAGCGTGAAAGGACATCCAAGTCGCCACCTCACACACCTGTGAGACCAACGCATGATGTCGAAAAAAAACAGGAAGCACCAATTGCCCTGGTCGAAAGTGCAGTGACCGGAAAGGGGGGACCCGCCCCCTAAGAGCATAGGCCTGTATGACGGCCTACATGATCCACCAAGAAATGGTGGTCCACGAGACCGCCAGGCCCTTTTGTGGACCAGACACCCACCCAAATAAGGGTCAGATCTCCGAAACTGAGCCGTAGCAGGTAACCTCCTTAGGATGCACCGGCCGAGGACACAAGGATGGAAGTACAATGTCCTTGTTAAGGTGAAATGAACGAAACCACCTGATTGGAAGAAGGGAAGGTCGCGGGCGCACCACCAATCCTTATGGAGGATCAAGCATGGCAGCTTGCAAGACAAGACCCTTCTAACAGAGGTAAAGGCCATTAAAGGGGCCAACTTCTGAGATAGTGTCAAGAGAAAAATCTCTGTTTCCAAAAGGAAAGTTCCTGAAGAACCGAGAGCACCAGATTTAAAACTCGTGGGCCAAGAGGGGAAAGTATTTGAGATATCCCCTGCACAAAAAGGTACCCACCAGGGAAAGAGCCACTGAAAGAGAACACAGCCAAGGCTGAAATCTGCAAAACGGTGCTTTAAGCACTGTTTAATCCACTCCAGGACTCTGGACACCGAGTACGTCCGGGGACGTCACTCCATCTCTTCGCACCAAGAGATGTAGGCTTTTCAGGTGCGACGGTAGATCCTCCGGAAGAAGGCTACCATGCCCTCAGCATGGTTAAGATGCCCGAGTCGGACAGGCCCCGGTCTTTTAAGTCTGGCTTCCAATAGCCATGTTGAGCAAGTTAGTGACTGTACAACAGGAGGAAGTATGGGATCTCGGGGCAGAATGACCTCCTGCCCTGGCAACCGCCAGGGTACCTCCGCTACCAGGCGCCCGATATCGGCATACCAAGGACGCAGAGGCCAATCTGGAGCGATTAGAATCATCGGTATGCCCTCAGCCTCCACTCTGTGGAGCACCCGAGAATGCAACTACGATGAAGAAACGGCATAAAGCCGCCAAAAAAGACCCCACAGGGCCACCAGCGAGACAAACACGTCTGTACAAGATCACTAGACCTGGCCACTAACTTTAACACCCTTGCGGTGGAGACGAGCGGCCAGGACATCCATGCCCTGTGAGACTCGCCTCCTGCAAGGGAGCCGAAACGCCCCCAAGCACAAAGACCAGTCACCCTGGTCCAGCTTCCGGCGACTCCAGTAGTCCTCCTACCGGTATACCTGATGGAAGACCGAAGCCACGGCTGTGGCGTTGTCTGGCTGAATCCAGATCGGACGATCTTGCAACCTCCTCGACCACGGGGGGAAGCATAGCCTGATCGCCCAAAATAGTAGGACAATGAACGGTAGACAGGGTCCACAGCACCTGGTATTCCCAGGCGGTCTCCCACCCAGGTACTAACCAGGCCAGACCCTGGGTAGCTACCGAGATCAGACAAGAGGGGGCGCATTCAGGGAGGTGTGACCATAGGCCCACGCAAGTCCAGCGACTCAGGGCCGACTGAACCCCCCCAGGTGCCCCCACAACCAGTGAGGTTGGCAACTGTCGTAAACACCGACCACTGGAAGGAAGAAATAACTTCCTGGACCGAAGAGTCGGGGATCTCCGTCGCCAACTCAGAGACTCTGACTTGGTGGCGCACCAGAATCTGAAGATTTCAGAGACAAGAGATCTTTACCACCTGGACACTATTTTCCCTGGAAAACCCGAGTGTGGAACTGGGCATACAGTACCTGCATGCACCCAGGGAGAAGACCGATTGCGTGATGCCAATACCTTCACCGCAGACTGAAGAGCAATTTCTCCAGGGGAAGAAGGACCTTCTCCACGAGGAGTCCGGATCAACCCTAGATCCTCCAACGCTGAGTCGGAACCAGGACCGACTCCAAACGTTTAACACCAACCCGAATCTTCGGAGGGTTTGAATGGCTATAAACACATCCACTAGGTCTGAGACAGAAGCTAGACTCAGAAGAAAGTCATCTAAGTAGCCCACGAGGCAAAGCCTCGCTGTCCCACAAAGTCCGAGGACGCCAGAACGTCCCACGGATGGAGCGCAGTTTCCACCGAACGAACGGATTCCATGTGGAACTACCTGACGTTCACAAAGGTATTCAGGGCCTGAGGCCTATAGAAAACCCCAAACCTCTCATCCTACAGGAAAGGTAAAATTACCCCGCAGCTCAGCAAGTCCCACACTGCCCAAGGCAGACCAACGAGCCGGGAGGGGAAGACGCGAGGAAAGAACTCTGTTCTGTGGATAGGAGGAAACCCTATCTAGTACTCCGAAGAGACCACCTCACAGACCCACTGGTCGGAAAACAGGGAGGTTCACCCGATTGTGAACCTACAAGCCGCCCCCAACACCTAGAGATGGGGAGAGAAAGCTACATACAATGGCAGGATTTGGGTGCCGGTGTGATCGGCTTACGCACCCAGGGACGGATTAGTCCCCCAGCTGACGTTTTGTGTTCCTGGGGGGTTGCCCTTTTAATAATACATACACATAGTGTGTATGTATTATATGTAGGTGTATGCACACGTCTTTGGAGGGTGGGAGGAAACCGGAATACCCGGAGGAAACCCATGCAGACACAGGGAGCGACAATGCAAGCTCCAGGCAGAGTGGTGTTAGTGTCTGGATTCAAACCAATGATTCTCTTGCTGCCAAGTAATGGAGTTACCACTACACCACCGTGTGCATAAAACCATCTCTGAAACAAAGATTCTGACAGCGGCAATGTTAGCAATGCAGCAAAGGAAAAGAAGCAGGAAAGGGAGGAGAAGAGGACCCCCGAACCCCAGGAATGCCCAGCCGTACCAAACCACTGAAGCGGGAGGGACTGTACTTACTGACTCATTCCTGACAGAACTACAACTGCAATGGAGGTAGCTGTCGGCCCGGCCCGGTCCACTGTGAGTGAGAACACCACAGCCCAGTCATATGTGGACCTTGGAGCAAAGCTCACTGGCCATCCCAGGAGTTATGGGGTATCCCGTGGCAGACCCAGCCTCTTTGCAAAGGTGTGCCCACGCTTGCTGAGTAGACTACAAGGATCTATATTATCCAGCCCGTCTCTCAGCTGACAGTTGAAAGAAGATTCTTCAAGAAAAAGTAAAATAAAATAAAATTTCTCCTCAGGGCGCTGGGCCATACGTCCTTCTCCTTGCTAGGCAGAATGAAACTGAGGCTGCATACTGCAGGGAGGAGGGTTATGTCTGAAGGGACCGCCCCCTGGGCAGGGCTGTTCAACTGTTACTGTAACATGTATTTAATTATCTAACATGTTTCTGCCTAGTCCTCTCCTGTAAACAGGGAACATAACCCACTTGTCAAGATTTAAGGAGCTGTGTCCGTCCATGGACGATAAGAGAAAATTGTTTTATATTTGCAATTGTACACTTTATATCTATTTTCACCAGTACCGTGATAGTCCAACCATGGCCCCACTCCCCCCTTTTTTGGCTCTTTGGTTTGGGGACACTAGACCCAATTTTTTTACATCCCAAAGCAGGCTATTACTTCCCAAGCCAAAGGCGAAAGCCATAGGAGACTTGGTCCGAGTGATAAAGGCAAAAAGAAGGCCTTCCATCCATCTATGCATGAAGTTTAGGGATGAGCCGAACACCCCCCCGTTCGATTCGCACCAGAACCTTCGAACATTTAGAACCCCATTGACGTCAATGGGACTCGAACGTTCGAATTCAAAAGTGCTAATTTTAAAGCCTAATATGCAAGTTATTGTCGCAAAACAGATTTGGGGACCCGGGTCTTGCCCCAGAGAACATGTATCAATGGGAAAAAAAGTTTTAAAAACGGTTGTTTTTTTCTGGAGCAGCAATTTTAACCACTTCCCCCCCGGTCAATCGCAGATTGACGTCCAGGAAGTGGTCCTGAAATCCTGCCTGGACGTCTATTGACGTCCTGCAGGATTTCATGCCGTGGCGATCGGTGATGCAGGGTGTCAGTCTGACACCCTGCATCTCCGATCTTGGTAACGAGTCTCCGGCGGAGGCTCGTTACCACGTGATCAGCTGTGTCCAATCACTGCTGATCACGATGTAAACAGGAAGAGCCGTTGATGGCTCTTCCTCGCGCCTGACCCCCCTCGAATGCCCACACTAGACCAACAGGGAAGCCCACACTGGACCACCAGGGAAGGGGGGAAAAAAAGGGGCGCAATTAAAAAAAAGTCAGTATAAAAAAAGATGCCAGTCAGTGCCCACACTGTGCCACCTTTTAGTGTCCATCAGTGCCACCACAGTGTCCACCAGTGCCCATCTGTGCCGCCTATGAGTGCCCAGTGCCGCCTATGAGTGCCCATCAGTGCCGCATACCAGCGCCGCCTATCGGTGCCACTTCATCTGTGCCCATCAGTGCCACCTCATCAGTGCCCATCAGTACCGCCATATCAGTGCCCGTAATTGAAAGAGAAAACGTACTTATTTACAAAAAATTTACAGATTTTATTAGTTGTTGCGCAAAAAATAAAAACCGCAGAGGTGATCAAATACCACCAAAAGAAAGCTCTATTTGTGGGGGAAAAAAGGACGCCAATTTTGTTTGGGTACAGTGTAGCATGACCTCTCAATTGTCATTCAAAGTGCGACAGTGCTAAAAGCTGAAAATTGGCTTGCGAGGGAAGGTGCGTAAGTCCCTGGAATGGAAGAGGTTAATGATGCTTAATCACTTAAGGACCCCTTTACGCCGATATACGTCGGCAGAATGGCCCGGCTGGGCACATCAACGTACCTGGCCCTTCAAGCCCAGCCGTGGGGGTCACACGCGCCGCGAGCGTGTGCACGCGACCCAGTCCGAAGCTCCGGGACTCGCGGACCCGATCGCCGCTGGAGTCCGGGGATCTGTCCCCGGAGCTGAAGAACAGGGAGAGCCACCCGCATTGATTGATTTTGATTCCCTATGTAAGGGAACACACAATGACGTCACACCTACAGCCACACCCCCCTACAGTTAGTAACACAAATGAGGTCACACATAACCCCTTCAGCGCCCCCTTGTGGTTAACTCCCAAACTGCAATTGTAATTTTCACAATAAACAATGCATTTTAAATGCATTTTCTGCTGTGAAAATGACAATGGTCCCAAAAATGTGTCAAAATTGTCTGAAATGTCCGCCATAATGTCGCAGTCACAAAAAAAATTGCTGATCACCGCCATTAGTAGTAAAAAAAATATTAATAAAAATGCAATAAAACTATCCCCTATTTTGTAAACGCTATAAATTTTGGGCAAACCAACCAATAAACGCTTATTGCAATTTTTTTTTTTTACCAAAAATAGGTAGATGAATATATGTAGCAGCCAAAACTGAGGAAAAAAAATGTTTCCATATTTTTGAGGGATATTTATTACTTTTTTTCAAAATTGTCGCTCTATTTTTGTTTATATCGCAAAAAATAAAAACCGCAGAGGTCAGAGGTCAAGAGGTCAAATACCACCAAAAGAAAGCTCTACTTGTGGGAAAAAAGGACGCCAATATTGTTTAGGAGCTACGTCGCACGACCGCGCAATTGTCTGTTAAACCGACGCAGTGCCGAATCGCAAAACCAGGCCGGGTCCTTTAGCTGCCTAAAGGTCCGGGTCTTAAGTGGTTAAAGTGGGAAAAAAAGAAAAATTCCTTTAAATACCGTACCTTCTGGGTGTCTATAGTAGTGACACGTGTTTAGAACTGTCTCGGCACAAAATGAGATTACTATAAGAAAAAGTAATTTAAGACTGTTTGTTCCCTGCAATATGGATGAAAATCACTGAGAAAAATAGCATGGGTTTCCCCGCCCCCCCTCCCCTCAGGTCATTACAAGCCCCTTTGGCCCTATATACTTTGAACAGCCGTATACAGGCGGAGCAAACAAGACAGGGACTGTAGAATCTGTTTGTAATTTTCAACTGGTAATTTTTTAAAGTGCAGCTTCAGCCATAAAATCTTTTTTTAACTGCTTAATCACCACCTCATAGCCGAAATACGGCTGCAAGACGTTTGCTTAACTCTGGGAGGACGTCCATGGTCGTCCTCCCAGAATTGTGCTCCCGCGAATCATGGTAAATTGCCGATGATAGCGGCTGTTTACCATGTGATCGCTCCGTCCAATGACGGAGCGATCACATATAAACAAACCGGTTCCTCCCTCCTCTCTCTGGACGTCCTCCCAGAATCAGGCTCCCGCGAATCATGGTAAATTGCCGCTGATAGCGGCTGTTTACCATGTGATCGCTCCGTCCAATGACGGAGCGATCACATATAAACAAACCGGTTCCTCTCTCTGTACCGATCGGTACAGTGTGAGAGGGGGAGCGCGGGTGTCAGCAGCGCTGTGGCTGGATCTGTGACTATTTCAGTCACAGATCCAGCCATCCCTGCGCAATACTCTGCAATACCCCTACCCCTGTGCAATACTCTGCAATACCCCTACCCCCTGTGCAATACTCTGCAATACCCGTGCCAGTACTCTGCAATACCCCCGCACAATACTCTGCAATACCCGACCAATACTCTGCAATACCCAGAAATACTCTGGAAAACAAAATTCATTTTAACCACTTCCTGCCCGTGGGCCGTCATATGACATCCTTGAATTTGTGCAGGGAATATCTGAATGATGCCTGCAGCTACAGGCATCATTCAGATATTATCTTTTTCAGTTGGCGATTCCCTACACCGTAAGAACGCCTTTTGATCGTTCTTACGGGAGGCGAAAGGGGACAACCCCCCCCCCCCTACACCCTCCGGTGCTTCTTCCGACTCACCGCTGCGATCAAAGCCAGGATCGTTTTTTTGTTTTTTCAGGCTTTCCAGGATAGAGGTGAGATGTGGGGTCTTATTGACCCCATATCTCACTGTAAAGAGGACCTGTCATGCTATATTCCTTTTACAAGGGATGTTTACATTCCTTGTAATAGGAATAAAAAAGATCAAAAAATATATTTTTGGGGAAAAACGTGTCAAACTAAAATAAATAAATAAAGTAAAATGAACAATAACATTTTTTTTAAAAGTGCCCCTGTTTCAGTGTGCTCGTATACAGAAGCGACCGCACGCGCAAGTCCCGCCCACATATGAAAACGGTGTTCAAACCACACATGTGAGGTATCGCTGCGAACGTTAGAGCGGGAGCAATAAATTTGGCCCTAGACCTCTTCTCCAACTAAAAAGATGTAACCAGTAAAAATATTTAAAGCATCACCTATGGGGATTTTTAAGTAGCGAAGTTTAGCGCCATTCCACAAGCGTGTGCAATTTTGAAGAGTGACATGTTGGGTATCTATTTACTCGGCGTAACTTTATCTTTCATATTATGCAAAAACATTGGGCTAACTTTTTTTTTTTTTTTAAAAGCACAAAACTGTTTTATTTCCAAAAAAATGCGTTCGAAAAATTGCTGTGCAAATACCATGCGTGATAAAAAGTTGCAACGACCGGCATTGTATTCTCTACGGTCTTTGCTAAAAAAGCATATATAATGTTTTGGGGTTCTATGTAAAATTCTAGCAAATAAATGATGATTTTTACATGTAGGAAAGGAATGTCAGAATTGGCCTGGGTGCTCCAGAACGCCTGAAGGTGCTCCCTGCATGTTGGGGCTCTGTATATGGCCACGCTGTGTAAAAGTCTCTCACATGTGGTATCGTATACTCGGGAGGAATAGCAAAATGTGTTTTGGGGTGTAATTTGTGGTATGCATATGCTGTGTGTAAGAAATAACCCGCTAATATGAAAATGTTGTGGAAAAAAAATCAAAATAAAAAAAATCTTGATTTTGCAAAGAATTGTAGGAAAAAATTACAACTTCAAAAAACTCACAATGCCTCTTTCTAAATACCTTGGAATGTCTTCTTTCCAAAAAGGGGTAATTTAGGGGGTATTTGTACTTTTCTGGCTTGTTAGGGTCTCAAGAAATGAGAGAGGCTGTCAGTACATCAGGTATGATCAAATTGATCAATTTTCAGTAATTGGTATCATAGCTTGTAGACCCTATAACTTTCACCCAGACTAAATAACCATTTTTTTTTTACCAAAGATATGTAGCAGTATACATTTTAGGCCAAATTTATGAAGAAAAATGACTTGCAAAATTTCATAATAAAAATGAAAAAAACTTTTTTTTACCAAAATTTTGTTCTTTTTTTCATTTATAGCGAAAAAAATTAAAACTGCAGAGGTGATCAAATACCACCAAAAGAAAGCTCTATTTGTGGGAAGAAAAGGACGCAAATTTTGTTATTGTCATTTAAAATGTGAGAGCACCGAAAGCTGAAAATTGGTCTGGCCGAAATACAGCTACAAGGCGGTTCCTTAACTCTGGGAGGACATCCATGGACGTTCTCCCAGAATCGCGCTCCCGCGTTCCCCTTGGGGTGCGCACACAGTAGTGTCTGTGACCGCTGGGTCCAGAGGATCCGGCGCATCATGGATCGCGGTAATTTGCTGCTGATAGCAGCCGTTTACCACGTGATCGCTCTGTCCAATGACGGAGCAATCACATGTAAACAAACCGGCGTCATTTGATGACGCCGGTTCCTCCCTCCTCTCTCTGTACCGATCGGTACAGTGTGAGAGGGGGGAGCGCGGGTGTCAGCAGCGCTGTGGCTGGATCTGTGACTATTGCAGTCACAGATCCATCCATTCCTGCTCAGCCATCCCTGCAAGCCCTGCCCCAATACTCTGCAATACCCCCTGCGCCAGTACTCTGCAATCCCCCCGCGCAATACTCTGCAATACCCCCCGCGCAATACTCTGCAGTACCCCCCGACTAATACTCTGCAATACCTCGCCAATACTCTGGGGGGAAAAAAAATTTAACCACTTCCTGGCCGTCATGACGTCCTTGACTTTGTGCAGGGATATCTGAATGATGCCTGCAGCTACAGGCATCATTCAGATATCATTTTTTTCAGCAGGCGATTCCCTACTCCATTGGTTCAATCATGTCAGCTGTTCCACCTCTTGATTGTTCTTACGGGAGGTGAAATGGGACGTCCCCCCTCCCTTCTCCCTCCGGTGCTTCTTCCGACTCACCGCTACGATTGAAGCCAGGATCGTTTTTTTTTTTCAGGTTTCCCAGCCTAGAGGTGAGATGTGGGGTCTTATTGACCCCATATCTCACTGTAAAGAGGACCTGTCATGCTATATTCCTATTACAAGGGATGTTTACATTACTTGTAATAGGAATAAAAGTGATCAAAACATTTATTTTTGGGGAAGAACATGTCAAACTAAAATAAATAAAGTAAAATTAATAATATTTTTTTTTTCTAAAGCGCCCCTGTTTCCGTTAGCATGTATAGCGCACACATAAGTCCCGCCCACATATGAAAACGGTGTTAAAAAAAACACATGTTAGGTATCGCTGCGAACGTTGGAGCGAGAGCAATAATTTTGGCCCTAGACCTCTTCTCCAACTAAAAATATGTAACAAATAAAAATATTTAAAGCCTCACCTATGGGGATTTTTAAGTAGCGAAGTTTGGCGCCATTCCACAAGCGTGTGCAATTTTGAAGGGTGACATGTTGGGTATCTATTGATTTGGCGGAACTTCATCTTTCATATTATGCAAAAACATTGGGCCAACTTTAATGTTTTTTAAAAAGCACAAAACTGTTTTATTTCCAAAAAAACGCATTAGAAAAATTGCTGCGAAAATACCGTGCGCGATAAAAAGTTGCAACGACCGCCATTGTATTCTCTACGGTCTTTGCTAAAAAAAAGCATATATATAATGTTTTGGGGTTCTATGTAATTTTCTAGAAAATAAATGATGATTTTTCCATGTAGGAGAGGAATGTCAGAATTGGTCTGGGTGTTTTAGAACGCCTGATGGTGCTCCCTGCATGTTGGGCCTCTGTATGTGGCCACGCTGTGTAAAAGTCTCACACATGTGATATCGCCATACTCGGGAGGAATATCAGAATGTGTTTTGGGGTGTAATTTGTGGTATGCATAATTAACCTGCTAATATAAAACATTTTGTGAAAAAAAATCTTGATTTTGCAAAGAATTGTGGGAAAAAAATTACAACTTCAAAAAACTCACAATGCCTCTTTCTAAATACCTTGGAAAGTCTTCTTTCCAAAAAGGCGTCATTTGAGGGGTATTTGTACTTTTCTGGCATGTTAGCCTCTCTCGTTTCTTGAGACCCTATCAGTACATCAGATGTTATCAAATTGATCAATTTTCAGTAATTGGTACCATAGCTTGTAGACCCTATAACTTTCACCCAGACTAAATAATATCCAATTGTTTTTTTTTTTTAACCAAAGATATGTAGCAGTATACATTTTAGGCTGAATTTATGAAGAAAAATAAATTTTTTGCTAAATTTTATAATAGAAATGAAGAAAAATTCATTTTTTCACAAAATATTCGTTGTTTTTTTCATTTATAGTGAAAAAAATAAAACCGCAGAGGTGATCAAATACCACCAAAAGAAAGCTCTATTTATGTGGAAAAAAGGACAACATTTTTATTTGGTTACAGTGTTGAATGACCGAGTTATTGCCATTCAAAATGTGAGAGCACCGAAAGCTGAAAATTGGTCTGGTCATTAAGGGGGCTTACGTGCCCGGTGGTCAAGTGCTTAAGTGCCCAGTGGTCAAGTGGTTAAGATTTTCTGAAAACATAGAGAAGGGTTATCACACCTGTAACATTTGTTTTGCTGTCTGTGTGCATCTGTTGAGAAGATTGCACCTCACTTTCTGTCCCAATGACAAATGATTTTTTGAAAATTTGTTTTTTTTTTGTGAAACAAGGATTGTGATAAATCATCAGTGGACAGGAGACACCTTTTACAGAAGAGTTTTCCTTCCTATGGGTAGATTTCCTCTCACTTCCTGTTCTCTCCTTCCGTTTGCAAGTAGGAGTCGTTTGTAAGTTGGATGTTGGAAAGTAGGGGGCCTGCCGACTGCCGTATATACTCTGCAAAAATTTGGGCCCTAGGTGTTGGTGTTGCCACAACACTGTAAGCCCTCACAGTTAGTCTTGGTGGGCGCTGGAATGCCCTGCTGTGAAATATTAGATCAAGAATTGTGATTACATGCCCCTGCTGAACAGGGGCAGAAAAATTGGGCCTTAGGCACTGGTGCTGGTGCCACAACACTGCAACCCCTCACAGATACTCTAGTTGGAGTGCAGCAATGAGCCCGCTGCAAAGTATTGCATCAAAAACTGTAATATCACGCCCCTGTTAAACAAGGGCAAAAAAATTGGGCCTTAGCCACTGGTGGCGGTGCCCAGGCCAGAACCAACAATGTTCTTACAAGCTATCGGCAAGATCATTGAGGAAGAAAAGGATATTCACCCAGCATAACAGGATAATTACTCAGCATCAGTATAGGCAGTCTTGAAGGGATCTGACATTTCAAAAAAAAAATCTGTTACATTAGCATCAGGTGCTTGGTAGCTGGTGGTGATCCTAGCCTGATTCATTTTTATGAAGGTCAGTTGATCGACCAAGTCGGTGGAGAGGCGCACCTTGTGATCGGTTACAAAGCCTCCAGTAGCACTGAATGTGCGTTCTGAAAGAACGCTGAATGCAGGACAAGCCAGTAGCTCAATTGCGTACTGTGCAAGTTCTGGGTCACTGAGGATCCGCAGCCACCTCACCCCTGCCACGTACATGGGTTCCAAGTCCATGGGTTCCTAGGGACTGTAATTGACCCCTTAAAGACTGCTGCTGATCCTGAGTGCTAAGCTCCACCTCCATGCTGACACAATCCTCCTCCTTCTCCTCCTCGTCCTCTTCCTGTGTGATAGGCGGGCAAACGGGAACACTTTCTGGATAAAGGGGGCCTTGAGAGGTAAGAAAGTCCTCCTCTTCCTCCCTCTGTTCTGCCTCAAGGGCCCTGTCCATTATTCCACAGAGCGTGTGCTCCAACATGTGAATAAGAGGGACAGTCCCACTAATGCATGCACTGCTCACCATCCTTGTGGCCTCCTCAAATGGTGACAGGACAGTGCATGCATTCCTGATCAAGGCCCACTGGCGTGGGGGGAAAAAAACCAAGCTCCCCTGACCCAGTTCTGCTGCCATATTGGCATAGATACTCATCGATGGCCCTCTGCTGCGTGTGCTGCCGCTGCAGCATGGCCAATGTAGAGTTCCACCTGGTGGGCATGTCAGATTAGGCGGTTCTTGGGCAGGTTGTATTCCCTTTGGAAGTCTGCCAGCCGAGCACTGGCATTATCTGACCATTGGAAATGCACACAGACCTTCCTGGCCTGCTTCAGGACATCCTGTAAGCCCGGGTACCTGCCCAAGAACCACTGCACCACCAAATTAAGGACATGAGCAAAACAGGGTACATGCGTCAGTTGTCCCAGTCGCAGGGTGGAGAGAAGGTTGGTGCCATTATCGCAAACCACCATTCCTGGCTTAAGCTGGCATGGCGTCAACCACCTCTGAGTCTGCCCCTGCAGAGCTGATAGAACCTCTGCCCCAGTGTGGCTCCTGTCTCCCAAGCACACCAGCTCAAACACTGCATGGCATCTCTTTTCCTGCATACCTGCATAGCCCCTTGAACGCCTACGGAGCACCGCTGGTTCTGAGGACACATCAGCACAGGAAGAATAGGAGGGGGTGGAGGAGAGAGGTGTGTCACAACCAGTAGTAGCATTTTGGAGGCGTGGTGGCGGAACAACCTCCAACACTACTGTGCTGCCTTCGCAATGTATATTACATGCTTAGCACTCAGCACTGTCTGTTTCTTTAAGACCCTCCATTTTCTTGAAGCCTAGAGGCGGTCTTCTCTGTACTCTAGTCTAGAGCTTGCTGGAACATATCCTGTTCATTCCAGCGCTAGCTACTGTAGTGACCAGATCCACAGGACATCCTAAAGCTAATACAGATTGCAAATCTGACGAACACCAAAGCCTGTGAGTAAAGGGGTTTTGCTAGTTCAGCTTGTGTAGAGGGATGCTAGACATTGCAGCTAGATAATGTGTGTTTCAGTCTGTAGTAAGCGAGCACATGTTAGTTAGGCCCTATCTTTTGTATTAGCTATGTATAATGTATGTTGCTTGAATAGCCATGCTTACATTTGTCTTTTTATGTTTGTTTTACAGTTTTACCACTTTCACACACTATTGTACACATTCCTGTTCATTATATCTCAGTAAAGATTGAATCAGTTCAGTAACCAGCGCGCCTTTCATTGGGATTCGGTTTATACTTGATGTTAAGCTGTGTATCTAAAGCGACACACACAGTTGAGACATTACAGTAAAAAGGCTTTAAAACGTTGTCAGAAGCAACTAAACAGCTTTGAATCGTCCTCAACAATAAAAGGACAAATCCTTTCAGCCAAGTGCAGCGAAACGAAAGTGAAACTAATTTCTCTCACTCACTATAGCACTGATATTGCCTGTGTCCAGACATTATCATTATCCACGCTGCCAGCAAAAACAAGATGGAGAACACAGAGAGCAACTCTCTGACAGTTAACCCTCAATGCTTCTATAAGAAGGAAGACACATACAGCTTGCCAAGAACCAAGTCTAGATGCACAACACTGTCTAGAGCGTCCAGTCAAACAAATCTGACTTCAGCTAGCGCCGATTCAGCAAGATCTAAGCGTACTTGTTCTAGACATTCAAGCATCACCAGTCTGTCATCGGCTAGCGACAAAGCGACTAAGGCAAGAGAAAAAGCAGAGGCAGCTTGTGCCATGGCTTCTTATGCGGAGTAGGAAGCCGAATTGATGAGAGAACAAGCAGAAGTGGAAGCATCTTTACACTTACTCAAACAGCAGAAAAACGCTGCAGCAGCCTTAGCCGAGGCAGAAGTTTTCACAAGGGCTGCTGAAGCTCAGTTCGATGGCATAGAAAACCAGATGTCATCCCACAGCGCAATCCAACGCACCCGTGAGTACGTACAGTCACAAGCAACCATGTACACTGACCAGCAGTCCGATGACGCACCTAGGTCTTCATTGACTCCACCAGCAATAAACAACTTTAATACTACGCAACAATGCAAGACTAAATCAGAACCTCAGTGTAGGAAGTTAAGTGGTCGCATGCGCAGAGACCAATTTTGCCAACCCTCCAAGAGTACAAATGGATGCTCGCATGCTCCCTCCTCAAGCAAATATAAGTCTGGATTATAACAGAAAGACTTACAACAGACGAGAACAACCACCTAAACAAAGTGGCTTCTGTCAAGCGCCTTACCAGCCGCAGCCATACCCAGACGCAACAAGTGCTATAGAAGTGGCAAAATACCTGATGAGCCGTGAGATAGTGGGCGCTGGTCTCATGGAATTCGATGACCGTCCGGAAAACTACTGAGCCTGGAAGTCATCTTTCCTGAGCGGTACCGAAGACTTAAATCTGACAGAGAAAGGAAAGCTTGACCAGCTCGTCAAATGGCTAGGACCAGAGTCCACTGAACAAGCCCAAAGAATCAGATCAGTACATGTTCATGACGCAGCTGCAGGACTTGCAATGGTGTGGCGGAGACTAGAACACTGCTATGGATCACCTGAAGTGATTGAGGATGCTCTTCTGAAAAGGATAGAAAACTATCCAAGAATAACAAACAAGGATTACCAAAAGCTGAGAGGTTTGGGAGACCTACTCTTAGAAATAGAAGCCGCTAAGTCTAGTGGATATCTGCCAGGTCTCTCATATCTGGATACAGCACGTGGAGTTGAGCCCATAATCGAGAAACTTCCTTACAACTTGCAAGAAAGGTGGGTAGCTCAAGCTTCAAGATACAAGAAAGATACAAGAAAGATCATCGAGTTGCATTTCCACCGTTCGCCTTCCTCGCTGAATTCATAGAAGACCAAGCTGAAATACGCAATGACCCAAGCTTTGCTTCAGGGCTTTTACAAAGGACGCAGAGCAACAGTTTCTGTAAGGAAGACAGAAGTTCTGCCTGAATCTGCAGCCAATCAGGAAGACAACACAAGTAAGAAAGTTGAAGAGCCAGACAAAATATGTCCTATCCACAACAAGCCTCATCCACTAAGAAAATGTCGCAATTTCAGAAGTAAGACATTAGAAGAGAGCAAAGCTTATCTTAAAGACAATCGCATTTGTTTCAGATGTTGCGCTTCTATTCAGCATCTTGCAAAAGTCTGTACAAAGACAATACAATGCGCAGAGTGTAACAGTGACAAACACTTGTCAACACTGCACCCGGGACCACCACCATGGAAACAAGAAATTCCGGCAACTCAAGAAGATCATGGTGGGGAGCAAGGCGAAAGTACAACGCCAGCAGTAACCTCAAAGTGTACTGAGATCTGTAGAGAGCAGGGCTGCTCTAGATCATGCTCCAAGATATTGAAAAATATATATGTACAAATGTGCATATAACACCGCGCTAACCTAATTAAACATAAAAAAAGCTTCACAACAGAACTGGATAAATCCTGCAACAAGAAACAAAAATAGACAAAAAAGTGTAGCGCTAAAATTATGTGAAAAATAAACTATATAACACTGCAAAGCATCATATGTGACATGGAGTAAGTAATTATATATATTACGTGAAGCAACACATAAAACTAAATAGCCCTTCATGTCTTGAAAAAACTCAAGACGACATGGAGGGTCGACGACATTGGGAGCAATACTATTCCTGAGCGTAAGGGCTCCTCTAAAGATGATTTTGGCCTTTTCTGGTAAGGTGGGTCCTAAAACTTTATCGCTCCTAAGTACGTCCCAATGCCTATCGATAATGGTCTTAATATCCCTATGTTGGTTAGAATATGCAGTGATCATAGAAAACTTAAGAGTCATCTTGTTCTCGTGGAGCTTTCTCTACCAATAATGAGTTACGTTCTATTAATGCCACTTTCTGCAGTTCTGCAGACTTACCAGAAAAGGCCAAAATCATCTTTAGAGGAGCCCCTACGCTCAGGAATAGTATGGCTCCCAATGTCGTCGACCCTCCATGTCGTCTTGAGTTTTTTCAAGACATGAAGGGCTATTACCCGTGCAAAAAATGTAATGTTTGCCTCGTCAATACCAATGGACGATCTAAATCTCTGGAGTTCAGGTCCACCAATACGGGCCGTAGTTACCCCATTAAATCCTTCTGCACTTGTGTCACTACTCATGTGGTTTACCTTATCACCTGCCCGTGCGGAAAACAGTACGTTGTTCGTACCATACGGGCCTTTTCCGTACGGGTAGGTGAACATGTTGCCAAAATTGTGGTGGCAGTACTAAACATACGGTCCCACGCCATTATAGGGAATGTCACCAACGCAACCCTAAGGGTACTCAGTTTTTGATCATCGACAAATATGTACCACCTTGGAGGGGAGGAGTCAAAACGAGAGGAGTTTCTCGATTAGAGGTCTACTGGATATATATATTACACACTTATGTGCCATATGGCCTCAATGTTGAATGGGACATTAATGCCTTTATTAATAAGTCTTGATGTCCTATTTTTTCTCATACGCCCCTACTCTATCACGGCTCCTTAATTTTAAATTTTATTGACCTCATTAAGTCAAATTTTTTATTAAATTTCTATACTGACTTTTTTAGTCTTTATTTTATGATATTCAGTTTTTTCTGATTATAGTTGCTATTTATTTAATACTCTGGATTTAAAAATTTTATGTCCATGTATTTTTTAACTTACAGGTTTATTCTCTTTTTTCCTGTTATGTTCAGGTGATTAACATTATTTGTCATCCTAATATGTGACTTTTATTTGTTACCTGACATTCGACATACATTTATATCCCATCTCCTCTATTTTTTACCCTTTTTGCACTTGATTCCAGCCTTCACTGGCGTCATTGACACATCGCGATTTTTATAGTCTATATGTCATTTCTATACGTGGTCTTGTCTGATTGGTCCACGTGATTGTCATGTGACCGTACATCAGACGATTCGCTCTGGTCTCTTCCATTATGAGGCTTGGAGCGCATTTAGTCATTAATATTTGCCATGTAGGCGGACGCGCTGTGATGACACCCTAGCGCCTGCGCATTCCAGATGACCAGACGCTGGCATCTCCATACGCCCTAACGTCACCACGCTCATACGCCCAGGGTTGCTCTCCAATTGGTCCTTTGGAGAGAGTCCTGGAACGCACGCCGTTTACACGGCACCTCCATTCCCGGAAGTCCGTTGCGATTAATGAGTTGGGTCAGCTGGAGCCGTGATTAATGTAAGGGTGAGATGGCTATATATTGTATTTTGTTTTAGCAGTCGGTCAGCACCCCAGATGATGATCGTTTGATCGAAACGCGTCGGGTCTTCTGCTGACTTCACTGCTAGATGTTTTTTATATGCCTTGATATGTCTGCTGAAATGTGAGTGCAACCAACTGTATTTTGTGTTTTACAGTAAAAGTATCATACTTTATTACACTATGTTTGCATCCATTTCTTTTCTCCCCCTACTGTTGCATCTGAGCATTCCTGATTTTTTATAAAGAACATATGAGTTTCTTGTTCCCGGTATTGCTACATCCTGCTTGGTTTTCCAATATATGAGAAGCTGATTTATACCCACCCCTCATCCCTGGTTTTCCAATGGAAGGTTGATGTCCGGATACCATTGTTCTAAGCCTGTTTGACTCATTAGGTATATACTTAGTTGAGTCCACGCTTTCTGGTAAGCCTCCCATTTTCTCTCTGGTGGTGGACCTGCTATCAAAATTCACTTCATTTGTTGTCACTTCTTTGGACACTTTGAATCAACATAAGAATTTTTTTGATTTTTCCTTTTTTTCATATCCCTTCTGATATGATCATTTTGGACACTTGGTGATTAGTTTTATGTGTTGCTTCACGTAATATATATAATTATTTACTCCATGTCACATATGATGCTTTGCAGTGTTATATAGTTTATTTTTCACATAATTTTAGCGCTACACTTTTTTGTCTATTCATGCTCCAAGATATGCTTAGTCAAGGTGTATCCAGCAGGTTTCAGAAAAGGCAAACAAGATGTACACAGTCTTGGATGAACAGAGTAACAGATCTCTGGCAAAAACAGAATTCTTTGACGTCTTCGGTGACAAAGGAAGTCCAACTCCATACACCTTGAAAACTTGTTCTGGAGTTGTAGAGACAATAGGAAGAAGAGCAAACAACTACATTGAGTCATTAGAGGGAAAGACAAAGGTGACTCTTCCTACCGTCATAGAATGTGATGAGATACCAGACGACAGGTCAGAGATTCCCACACCTGAAGTTGCTCGTCATCACCCTCATCTGGTGCAAATAGCAGACCAGATACCAGCACTAGATCCAGATGCTGCAATCGCCCTTCTACTTGGGAGAGATATCCTCAGAGTGCACAAAGTCAGAGAACAGTACAATGGGCCACACAATGCACCATTTGCACAATGCCTTGATCTCAGGTGGGTCATTGTTGGAGACGTATGTCTAGATGGACTGCACAAACCAGCAAAGGTAAATGTCTACAGAACACACCTGTTGCAGAATAGTCGTACATCTTGTCTTTGCCCATGTACCAACAGTCTACACATTAAAGAGAGATTAGATAACCCAACACATCATCGGAGTATCCAGAGGTGCATGGAAGACTTAGCCTCAACTGGAAATACAGATGAACTGGGTTGTTTGAAAGAACACGAGACGACGACAAGCCAGCACCCTTGGTAGAAGATACCCTCTTCCTTGAGATCATGGACAGAGCCAGGTTTTGGTAATCCCCCCGGTTCTGGGAACGCATTGCACAGACCCTTATGCAAGGCCTCCCGCAGAAGTTTCATCTTCTGCTCCCTCTGCGATGGCAACATAAGGTCCGCAACCTTACTCTTGTAATGTGGATCAAGGAGAGTCGCCAGCCAGTAATGATCCCTCTCAATAGCGCGTACACGAGGATCCTTATGCAGGCTTTGCAGGATCAGGGAGGCCATGCAGCGTAGGAATAGGCATTCGGGGCACAGTCCTCTGGGTCACTGAGGACGACAGGATCCACAGGCACCTCATCCCAGCCACGTAAAACTCCACGTGCTCCTTGGGACTGTAAATGATCCCTTGAAGACTGCTGCTGCTGAGTGCTAGGCTCCACCTCCATGCTGCTGATACAATCCTCCTCCTCCTCCTCCTCCTCTTCCTGTGTGCTAGGTGGACAAGCAAGACCACTGTCTGGGTAAAGGGGGCCTTGAGAGGTAAGAAATCCTCCTCTTCCTCCCTCTGTTCTGCCTCAAGGGCCCTGTCCATTATTCCACGTAGCGTGTGCTCCAACATGTGAATAAGAGGGACAGTCTCACTGATGCATGCACTGTCACTGCTCACCATCCTCGTGGCCTCCTCAAATGGTGACAGGACAGTGCATGCATCCCTGATCAAGGCCCACTGGCGTGGGGAAAAAAAACCTATCTCCCCTGACCCAGTTCTGCTGCCATATTGGCACAGGTACTCATTGATGGCCGTTGCTGCGTGTGCATTCCTGCGTATCCCCTCGTACGCCTACGGAGCACGGCTGGTTCGGAGAAAACATCCCCACAGGAAGAGGCCACAGAGGAAGAAGAAGATGAGGGGGTGGAGGAAAGAGGTGTGTCACACGCAGTAGTATTGTTTTGGAGGCGTGGTGGCAGAACAACCTCCAAAACTACTGGACCTTGCCCTGCGTCCTTCTCAGCTGCCAGCAGAGTCACCCAATGCGCCGTAAAAGACAGGTAACGTCCCTGTCCATGCCTGCTGGACCATGAGTCAGCGGTAATATGCACCTAACCACTGACCGCCCTGTCCAGCGAGGCATGGACATTGCCTTCCACATGCCGGTAGAGAGCCGGAATAGCCTTCCGTGACGTTTTGGTACTTGCCACTGAGGTACTGCACATTGCACAAACTCACGGAAGGGGGCAGAATCTACCATTTCACTAAGCTAGCATTCAACTGCTGGGCATGTGGGTGGCTGGGATTGTACTTCTTTTGGCGCTGCAGCAGCTGGGGCAGGGAAATTTGCCTGGTACTATCAGTAGATTGACTGCTGCTACTAGCTTGTGACACACCTATTTCTACACCTTCACTGCAGGCTTCAGAGAGGACTGGGGGTCTACTGGGGTTGGAGGTCCCAGAAGGGCAAGGGGGGGTACGCTTTTGTCTTTGGTGTGGGTCTTTTTGGTGTGCTTGCCAACGAGCTGCATGGCAGGTCGACATATGTCTGGACAAGCATGTGGTACCCAGGCGGTTGATGTTTTGGCCACGCGAGATACGCTTGCGACATAAGTTGCAAATAGCAAAGGTACGGTCTTGTGGACATGTTTCAAAAACGGTACAGCAAAAGTTCTTTGGTGTGGGCCTGTCAGACACAGCAGCGCCATGCACAAGCGCCGTAGATGTGTGCTGTAATGCAGTGGGTGTGACCTTAAGCTGACCCCCTGGAGGGCATCCTGCCTCTTTGGAGATGTGCCTCGTCGTCCTCCTCCTCCTCCTCCTCTCTCCTATCAGGCACCCAGGTAGTCAGTGACCTCATCATCCCCTCCCTCCTCATCACTGTCAACAACCTGGCAGTATGCTCCAGCTGGGGGAACATCATCACTGACAAATTGCTGTCCCTCTCGGACACCCCCTCTCCCTGGGCTCACATCAATGCCTTCCTCTATCAGTGTTCCATCATCGGAGTCTTTAAAACGCTGCGCATCTTCCTGCAGCATGTACCCAACACTGTGTTGAAACAGTTCGGGGGACTCCTCAGGAGGACATGGTGGTACTAGGGAAGTATTGTGTGAAGCCATTGTGCAGAGGGAAGAGGATGCCTTGGCAGCTGCTTTGCCAGATAAAGTTTGATCAGTCTGTGTGAGATGAGGAGGATGAGGATGGCTTGGTCATCCACTCTACTAATTTCTCTGCATGTTGAGGCTCAACACGGCCAGCTCCCGAAAAGAAGGACGAGCGGCCACTTGCTGAAGAGGATGCACCACATACACTACCAGCGTTACCTCTACATGCAGAGCCTGCTTGCCTTCGTGACTCTCTGCCTCTCTTTGTTGTCCTTCCAGACATATTTATGCGCTCAGGTGGTATATAACAGCACAGGTGCGGTGACACTAACTGCGCTCAGGTGGTATATAACAGCACACGTCCAGTGACACTAACTGCGCTCAGGTGGTATATAACCGCACAGGTGCGGTGACACTAACTGCGCTCAGGTGGTATATAACCGCACAGGTACAGTGACACTAACTGCGCTCAGGTGGTATATAACAGCACACGTACAGTGACACTAACTGCGCTCAGGTGGCATGTAACGGCACACGTACAGTGACACTAACTGCGCTCAGGTGGTATATAAAAGCACACGTCCAGTGACACTAACTGCGCTCAGGTGGTATATAACAGCACAGGTGCGGTGACACTAACTGCGCTCAGGTGGTATATAACAGCACAGGTGCGGTGACACTAACTGCGCTCAGGTGGTATGTAACAGCACACGTACAGTGACACTAACTGCGCTCAGGTGGTATATAAAAGCACACGTACAGTGACACTAACTGCGGTCAGGTAGTATATAACAGCACACGTACAGTGACACTAACTGCGCTCAGGTGGTATATAACAGCACACGTCCAGTGACACTAACTGCGCTGAGGTGGTATATAACAGCACAGGTGCGGTGACACTAACTGCGCTCAGGTGATATGTAACAGCACACGTACAGTGACACTAACTGTGCTCAGGTGGTATATAACAGCACAGGTGCGGTGACACCAAATGCGCTCAGGTGGTATATAACAGCACACGTGCGGTGACACCAAATGCGCTAAGGTGGTATATAACAGCACACGTGCGGTGACACCAAATGCGCTAAGGTGGTATGTAACAGCACACGTGTGGTGACACGAAATGCGCTCAGGTGGTATGTAACAGCACACGTGCGATGACACCAAATGCCCTAAGGTGGTATGTAACAGCACACGTGCGGTGACACCAAATGCGCTAAGGTGGTATGTAACAGCACACGTGCGTTGACACCAAATGCGCTAAGGTGGTATGTAACAGCACACGTGCGGTGACACCAAATGCGCTAAGGTGGTATGTAACAGCACACGTGCGGTGACACCAAATGCGCTAAGGTGGTATGTAACAGCACACGTGCGGTGACACCAAATGCGCTAAGGTGGTATGTAACAGCACACGTGCGGTGACACCAAATGCGCTAAGGTGGTATGTAACAGCACACGTGCGGTGACACCAAATGCGCTAAGGTGGTATGTAACAGCACACGTGCGGTGACCCCAAATGCGCTCAGGTGATATGTAACAGCACACGTGCGGTGACACCAAATGCGCTAAGGTGGTATGTAACAGCACACGTGCGGTGACACCAAATTCGCTAAGGTGGTATGTAACAGCACACGTGCGGTGACCCCAAATGCCCTCAGGTGATATGTAACAGCACACGTGCGGTGACACCAAATGCGCTAGGGAGGTATGTAACAGCACACGTGCGGTGACCCCAAATGCGCTCAGGTGATATGTAACAGCACACGTGCGTTGACACCAAATGCGCTAAGGTGGTATGTAACAGCACACGTGCGGTGACACCAAATGCGCTAAGGTGGTATTAAACAGCACACGCACAGTCAGAGCGACTGCGTTTCTGTGCAATTCAATAGCCCACTTGCATTAACAGCAACTGCCTTTCTGTGCAAATAAATAGCACACGTGCAGTAACCATTAATGCGTCTATGTGCAATTAACTAACACGTGTACACTAACACGTTAGAGCATCAAGCACAATCTCCTGCCTGACAAATACTAATAGCAGAACTAGCTAAGCTATACAGTTTATAAATATATTGACAACTCCTAGGGATGTCAATATATTCTCTACAACCTGTACATTTAACTATACTAACTAGTAGCCTCCCTGATCTATCTATCTATCTATCTATGTGAAAAGACACTGTGGGCCAGATTCAGGTAGAGTTAGGCTGGAGTATCAGTGATACTCCACCCTAACTCTCACTTTGAGCCGGCGTTTCTGTTTTCAGTAAGCAGAAAACAAGAAACGCTGGGTTGGAGTTCCTATACGAGCGGCGTAATTGTATTTTGCCGTCGTATCGGAACTGCAATTTTAAAAATGGCGCTCGGGGTGTTCCCGCTAATTAACGCCGAGAATATGTTAATCAGCGAGAATCGGCAATTCACGATCGTATTCGGGCCCGAGGCAGTGACTTTCCGACGTTTCCATAAGAGATATGCGGCGTAAAGAAAAAACAGCCCCCTAGTGGAGTATCCTATGTTAAGTATGGCCGTCGTCATCGCGTCAAATTTAAAAATGTTTGCGTAAAACGTCCGTGAATGGGGATTGACGTCATTGACGTTCACTGACAGAATTTGGAGCATGCGCACTGACAGTCGACGCATGCGCAGTACGTTCGCCGCGGGATCGCGCCTAGTTATAATAATATGGATTTTTGAAAGAGGTATGAAAACACGCCTCCTACTAGGAAGAATTTGGACTTTGTAGGCACAGAATTTTTTAGAAAAATATATATGTATTTAATAGAAAAAGACACAGCAATTACAACACGACTTTTACACTGTACTATACATTAGAAAAAAAGAGAAAAAAAAGAAAAAGACATAAATAATAAGAACCACATAGGTCACTCTATGAAACATTCACTTGTTAGCCACAGGGCTATATGTATTTCAAACAGTATATGCGCTGGGTAGAGAACTGCTTTCAGATGAGGACCCTTGGTTGGTTCTTAGACGATATAAGAACTGCTCTACATGTTTCGCGACTATGTTGGCGTCGCTTCTTCAGGAGCTTCTAAATATCAAAGAACATATACATACAATTAAACACAAATAATATTTTATTTACATATTGGCCTAAATAATAGGCGAAACAGTGATTTAAAAAGATGCATGTATCTGCAATGTACTCACCGAAAATCTCGGTGTGTTTTATATATTTTAGAACAGGAAAAAACGCTGGCTATACTGTGTCCCACAATCAGAGCCCGACTATCAGACCACACCCAAAATTGTTTGGGCGGGTGCTGGTGATGCAGTATAAATCCCTCACCGTGCGCCACGGCAACAACCAGAAGAGTCAAAAAGGAAAATTTCTGATGGATAATAAAAAGATAATAAGCCAAAATGGTAATTGACATTGAACCATAGATATTTCTTTAAGTGTAAATAATGCAGTGAAATTTTTTTTTTTTTTAAAAAACAACTACCTTACAAAAATAAGGTTGTTAGATGAACGCTATTAAATAACACCATCAGGGCCTCAGAATATATTTTCTAGAATGCACTAGAGTTGCTTGTTGATGGTCTTCTAAAAGATGGGATTTTGATAAGGCGCAAAGTTTGGTAAGGGACTTGGTGATTATAGCATAAAAAACGAAAAAACTAAAAAATGACACAGGAAACAGGAAAAAGATTTTTTCTTTAGATTAACAGGAATTAATATACTAATTACCTTTTGTTTATAATATTACTTTATCGATGACTTATGGATTGGGTGATGTTGTTGAGGAGGAGTGCCTTCTCAAAAACGGGCTGTAGATGGCGATAGACGAGCGCCCAACATATAGGCTGAGCACTGGTCTGAAAAACACCAATATAATAGGATCAGAAAAATAGAGAGATTAAATCCAGTGCTTTCACAGCATTGGAGTTGTAAGCAGTTGACAAGATGCTTGTAGGTACTGGATAGAGTAAGGAAAAAAGGAAACTAAACATACCTTAAAGAAAGAAGGATCACCGATCAAACAACCAATCCTGCTGTCCTCAGCGTTGGGTGTGTGCACCTTCCCCACACCTAGGGAATGGGGAAGCTGAACTGACCTAATATACACTCCTCGGATATGACGACAAGCGTGATTGCGTCATTCCGGCCGGCCTAAACGTCCCCCAGTGCGCATGCGCCGATCGCGCATGCGCAGTAGAGCTGCATGTGCGGCTCGTGAGCTTAGGTGTTAGCTCACTTAGAGGGAGGATCCCCTAGATAGACAGAGAGGGGAGGGGATCAGGGTATCGCCATCAGTAGTTGTAATAATACACGCCCCCTACCCGCCCAATTTGAATTCCGCCGGCTCATTTTCGCTACGCCGCCGCAACTTTAGGAGCAAGTCCTTTGTGAATACAGTACTTGCTCCTAAAGTTTCGGCGGAGTAACGTAAATGAGAAACGTTACTCCAGAAAAAAGATGCACCCATCTACCTGAATCTGGCCCTGTGTGTCTCTCTCTCTCTCTCTCTCAGCAACTAGCACCCAGGCTTTGGCCAATTAGGTCTCTTCATTTTTTGGGCGCTGTGATTGGCCAAGCATGTGGGGTCATGGTGCATGCTTGGCCAATCATCAGCGCGCAACGCCGCAGTGAATTATGGGTCATTAGAATTTGGCGCGAACGACCTGATTTGTTCGTTTTCGATGAACGATCGAACGGCCAATGTTCGATGCGAACATGTGTTCGCATCGAACACGAAGCTCATCCTACTTAAGGCCGTTACAGGGCAGAATTCTGTCTGCTTGGAACAAAGATGTTCAGGCCCTGGACCTTCCTATGATCTCATCTCCAAAGGTTCGTCAGAGCCTCAATTGGTGGTTGCTCCCCCAAAATCTATCAAAAGGAAGATCCTTTACTCTGGTTACCTGGAAAATGGTAACCACAGACACCAGCCTTCTAGGCTGGGGGGGGGGGGCAGTTCTCGAGTCATCTGCCCAGGGGAAGTGGTCTGGAGTCAAAAAGCTCCTACTCATTAACTTTCTGGAGATTCGGGCAATTCATCTGGCCCTTAGTCTGGTCTTACAGACTGCAGGGTTGTCCTGTTTGGATACAGTCCGACAATTCTACAGCTGTGGCCTATATCAATCATGAAGGGGGCACCAGAAGTCTGGATGCTCAAAGAGAGGTGAATCACATCTTGTCCTGGGCAGAAAGGCATATTCCTTGCCTGTCTGCGGTCTTCATTCCAGGGGTAGAAAATTGGCAGGCAGATTTTTTAAGCCGCCAGCAAATGAGTCCAAGGGAATGGTCTCTACACCCCAACATTTTTCAAATCATATGTAAGAAATGGGGTACCCCAGCTGTGGACCTGTTGGCTTCCAGATTCAACACAAAACCGGACAACTTTGTGTCAAGGACAATTGATCCTTTTGCTCAAGAGTCAGATGCCCTGACAATTTTGTGGGATCGATATTATCTGATTTATGCGTTCCCTCCAGTTACGCTTCTCCCATGATTCCTTCAGAGAGTAGAGAGAGAAGGATAGCCGCTGATTATGGTCACCTCGGCTTGGCCCAGGAGCCCCTGGTACGTAGAAATCGTAAGGATGGCAGAAGGAAGACCTTGGGTTCCCCCACTACGCTCGGACTTACTATCGCAAGGTCCAATATTCCATCCAGCCTTACAAAGTCTTAATTTGATGGTTTGGCTGTTAAGACCCACATTCTGAGAAGACATGGGCTCTCAGGCCCAGTCCTATCCGCTCTGGTTAACACTAGGAAGCCGGCCTCCAGACTCATCTATTACAGAATCTGGAAGGCATATGCTTCCTGGTGTGAACCCAGACGATGGCATCCTAGGAAGTATGTCATTAATAGGATTCTTGCCTTTCTTCAGTTGGGCTTAAATATGAAGTTGGCCTTGAGCACTATCAAGGGCCAAATCTCGGCCTTGTCGGTATTCTTTCAAAGACTGCTTGCCTCTCATTCCCTAATCCAGGCCTTTGTTTGGGGAGCACTTCGCTTGAATCTGCCGGTTAAGTCTCCAGTGTACCCATGGGATTTGAATTTGGTATTGTCTGTTTTACAGAAACTACCTTTTGAACCATTACACCATGCTTCTTTAAGCCTTTTGACAAAGAAACTGTTTTTCTCTTAGCCATATCCTCAGCAAGGAGGGTATTGGAATTGGTGTCTCTTTCGTGTAAAGAACTGTATATGATTATTCATGATGACAGGGTGGTGCTGCATCCTCACCTGACTTTTTTTTTTTTTTTTTTTAACCTAAGGTGGTTTCAGGATTTCATCTGAATCGAGATATAGTCTACACTCTCTAGATGTTGTAAGAGCGGTAAAAGTTTATCTGCATGCTACGGCTCAGATACGAAAGACTGATTGTCTGTTTGTTTTGCCACAGGGCCCAAGGAAGGGCCAGGCAGCATTTAAATCTACTATTGCATGTTGGATTTGACAAGTCATTATTCAGGCCTATGGTTTAGAAAAGAAGATTCCTCCTTTTCAAGTGAAAGTGCACTCGACTAGATCAGTTGGTGCTTCATGGGCAGTGCGTCACCATGGCTCACATATGTAAGGCTGCTACTTGGTCTTTGGTCCATACATTTACTAAGTTCTACCTGGTAGATGAGAGAAGGCACAAGGATGCCACCTTCGGGCGTAGTGTACTGCAGGCAGCAGTATAGATCCTCTGGCCCAATGGCAGTCTTTTTTCTGATCTACGTCTCCCTCCCCTCAATTTAAGCATTGCTTTGGGACATCCCATTAAGTAATTAAGGCTCTGTGTCCAGTGATGTATGAGCAAGAAAATAGGATTATTTAATACAGCTTATCTGTAAAATCCTCTTCTTGGGAATACATCATGGGACACAGAGCTCCCACCCCTCTTCAGAGTTAACGTGGAACACTTATTGCTTTGCAACAAAACTCTCCATTTGGGTGGGGTTATCTAGGGGAGGAACTCAATTTTAATTGGGTTTGTCAGTGTCCAATCACCTGTAGTGACTACATAACCCTTTAAGTAATTAAGGTTCTGTGTCCCGTGATGTATTTCCAAGAAAAGGATTTTATAGGTAAGCTGTATTAAATAATAGGAATTTTTTTAAGAAACATTTTAATCCTGTGTACAGCATTAAGTTAATTTAAACTCCTGGGATATTGATCTGGTTAGTAAAGATAAGCTCCGCTGTGTTCGCAGAGCCTGCCTGGATGTCGACACTGTGCTAATCACAGGCTGTAAAATCATGCAATATTATATACATACATACATATTGTAAACATTGGGGGTTTAACTCTTCTGGTAGATGCGTTTTGGTGTAGTGAGTCCACAGCAAACAGGCAATTAGCGTTAAGGGCCTGGTAGCCCACGTTTATTAAATGGAGATAAACAAAACAAAAAGTCCATTCACAGGAATCCCACGCAGGGGTTTAAACGACATCCAAAGATAAATGAAAATCCCAGCCCACATGGCTACTCTTCAACAGCACTGCTGTTATAGGTAATGGTTCCTCAAACCATCCGCTCCTCCAGACCCACGGTCCTGGATGCACAAGGCCCAAAGTCCTTCAACGCACTCAGCGTCCGTCCCAACACAGGGACACAGCGTCCGTCCCAACACAGGGACACAGCGACAGTCACAGCCACTGTTCACCTTCCTTCCTCTCTCCTTCCTTCCCAGCCCTTCATTTAATGAGCTGTCTGCACCTGGGAAGGCAGCTTGCAAGCTATCTTAAAAACCTGGACACAGGTTGGAGATCCGGTCCCACCCAGATCCCAGCTCTGCAATCTGGTTATATGCAGACCGTGTGTCCATTTCATCATAATTTTTATAGTTACAGTAGCTCTTACTGTTACATACCTCCCCCCCTTGTTTCGAACCCGTAGGGGGCAGAACACACCAGCCCGAATCATTGATTGGGGCACCTCTGCGCCAGCTGTAGGCCCAATCTTTTTTTCGGGTGCGTTTCCAGGCACGCTCTACCCTGGATCGCAACAGGGTTCTATAATTCTGTATACTCTGCCTTCCCACTCTTCTATTGGGGTCCCTGAGTATACTCTCCTCTCTTGGGGAAACTCTGCCTTCCACCACAGGACTTTCAGGTTCAAAAAACTCTCTCTGGTTACCCACGGCAACCACATCACTTTTAACAGCACCACTCATTAGCCAATCAGACATTTCAATGTCACCCAGTCCAACACAGTCAGTGCCATACATCTCAGTGTTTGTTAGAACTAGACCCGAGGAGGGACCACACACAGGTAAGTGACTACAACCCATTGGTCCATAGCACATCTCCACTTCACCTGTTGTCCAACACTCCATGGGCAACTGATCTAACAAATGACACTGATCCACACACAAACAACTTCTTTCTGATGTACACATTACATTGTTGCAGAAACCAACATTAGTAATTTTTCTCACAGCGTCTCCGGGTACTTTAAGTTGTACCTCTTTCTGAGTGTTAGAAAGCATCTCTGCTAGTGCTGCGTCTATTCTGGGCCCTTCCTTCTTATGAGGTTTAGCTGGTGAGACAGTATCTGCGCCCTCTGCTGACCACTGCTCAGCTGCACCTCGGACCACACCAGCAGGGATGTTTCTAGTCACTACACCAGCCGGAGAGACCTTTGATGTCTCCAACAGTTCTGAGCACCTTCCATACCACTCAGTAACTAGGGGCACCCTCTTAGAGAACCTCAGGACTATTTGCCACATTGTTAATAAGTATTGGACCCACCAATACAACTCGTGATCAAAGTTTCCCTGCACAGCCTGTACCACTTGGCTCCACCTATTGGTACTACGCAGCACAACCTGGTCCGTCTGCGGTGGAGACACCCAAGTGTACAGCGAGTGCATTTTTACCAACTCCAACATTTCTAATAAAGTTTGTGTCATCTCTATGCAACCCATGTCTAAATACCAGACCTTTCTAGGGACCTTTTTCCTGTCCAAGACATGGAGGGGCTCACCCACTGCAAGTTGAAAGGGTGAGACATATGAAGAGACCTCCACCTCCTTGGAGGTACCCATCATCACTGCCTGTTGCTCCCCTGGAGCACTATCAGACACATGTCTCACACTTTTCCTTCCTGCACCAGTGTCAATGAGCCTCTGCAGGTCATTACAAGACACATTGTCACCTTGACACTTGCTACTACTTAGTTGCTGGGTTGTGGACAACACATCTGCCATGTCTACACCAAGAACCGTTCCTTTAGACTGGAGGTGATCAACCTTCACAGGGGCGGACATGCCCTTGAGCACCGGCCACTCTGCAAACCCTCTGTCTGGCATAACAGATGTTGTGTCCACACACTTGTCTCCCATCATTGCTTTATAACTCATGGTTACTTTGTTTAGCGCTGCGACTGTTTCCTTGCACCATGCTTCCCAGTCTGTGGTACTTCCCTGACAGGCATTCTGCAGCGCTGCATCACCTGTCCCAAGAGGCACCAAAGGAACCTGGGAACCACTTGCCACAACATCACCTGGGTCATTTCTATACATATCCGCTTGGGATGACACATTATCTGGCAAGGCAGGCTGTAATACATGCTTTTGCCCGACCAGCTCTGGGGGCGCTACTGACACACACAGCTCTGCACTTTCAGCTTTTGCAGGCTGAATTAACCCCTTGACAACTGGGTTACACTTAGGGTTGTGGGGCTCCGCCCACACACACTCACGGTGTGACACAGTCTGCCCTTGTTTTACCAGAGTAGCACCACAACCATCCTGGAAAACCACTGGCTCCAACCCATGGAGACCCCATGAGACTTCCCTGGACAATCCTGTGCTTCCGGTTGTCATGGGAGATATCCTACTCCCATCATTGGTAGTAAACACATTTTCAACATTTTCACACATGACATTAGAGGAAACACATTTTTCAATGTCATCATTACCAATACCATCACATTTGCCAACATTTACCCTTTTATCAGCATAACCATCAGAATTTTCATTACGCTCAGACATAACTTCTACTTTTGCGCATTGTCCATTGCCCACAACAGTCTGTGAGCCTCTCCTCACAGCACTCTCTATATTTAAAGGGGAACTATTTGCTCCTTGAGCAGCTCCATAGCTGACCTGGGAAATGCCCTGCTTAGCCACTGCAAGCTCCTTGGAGGTTTCCCTGGGCAACTCTGCAGCACCTGTCACTAGGGAACATGGCACAAAGACAGTTTTGGTCACCCCTAGTTCAACTTTCCCAGCACTCTGCTGGATTATAGCAGGCACATGCACAGTCCCCATGTCCAATTGTACTGCAGATCTCTCCGCTGAACATACCCCCACTTCACTGGGATCATAAACTGAAACAGTCTTACCATTTTCAGTGGCTGGTATCATGGTCTTCACTTGAGTTCGCTGTCTCTTAGCTGCATCTATACCAGCTACTGTCTCTTTGGGGCCAAAGGATGACACTGCAGCCTTTCCAGACCCAACACCCCCTGCAGGCCACACAGACATCTTGCCACTGTTGCCAGGGGTGACAACCGATAAGTTTGCAGAAAACGCACAGCTGGTATACTGACGCACACTCATGCTCTCCTGAGCCATTGCTTGACTGGTGCTCTGTTGTCGCAGTGATGCCTCTCCCGTTGCTGTGGGTGATGACCTCTCTTTTCTGGAGCGTTGCTGATGGCCCATGACGCGATGAAACTCTCCTCTAAGAAGGATTTCCTCTCTAAACTTGCGATAGTCATCCTGGTCCCCATCCATCAAATGGTAAACCGACCGATACTCTACCAGCAATAAGGTTTGCAGCAATTTTGGCCACCGGTCTCTAGGCCATTTCCTCCTTACAGCGACTTTTTCAAATTTTTCCAGGAAGTCTCCAACCTCCTCTGTAGGTAGCATGGGTTGCATATAGTCAGAGGCCACTATCTCAGCCCATTTTACCGCATCCGATTCTTTAGTCTGGTTCCACTTGAACCACTCATTCACAGTCTCATACACCACTGGCCCCTTTTTACTGGCCTCATCTGGGTTGCTATGGGCAACCACTCTACATCCTGGCTTTTGGTCAGCCTCTCTTCGGGCACAGAACACAGGATTCCTTCCGCTGGATCCTGTCTTAAGCTGTGTCGCTTTCACACTTTTTGCAATAGCTGTTGGTTTAACTGCAGCAGCGTTGCCAGGGGCAACAACACCTCTCTTTGTAGTGAAGATTGTCTTGCCTTCCACTTCAGCTTTGTCTAATTCTGCCAGGTGCCGCTTGCACCAATCCACTGCAGATTCAAATGCTGGTGGATGCTCCACACTAGCAGTCCCATATTCACTCATTGCAGCAGTGTTGCTAGGGGCGACAGCAGCCCTCTTTTCACTTGAAAAACTTTGTTCAGGCATGTATGGGGTTCTATCAGGCGGTAACAACCCCTCCAGCCACAGAGCTCTATCTCTGGCTTCAGCAAGAAACGCCTCCTTTTTCTGTTTTGACCGCCCCATCCTTGCGGTGTTGCACACAGCAACCAGTAACACAGTTCACAGCAGAGAAAAAAAAAAAAATGCGATTCTCCTTTCACAGGTACACAACACAGTCCATCAAATTTCTGTGCAATGCTGTTTGCCTGGCTGCCACACACAGCTAGCAGCAGTTCCTGATGCGACTCACCACTGTAGCAAGGACCCGGATTCCACCGTTTAGATGCCCGCTGAATCCACCACTGTAAACATTGGGGGTTTAACTCTTCTGGTAGATGCGTTTTGGTGTAGTGAGTCCACAGCAAACAGGCAATTAGCGTTAAGGGCCTGGTAGCCCACGTTTATTAAATGGAGATAAACAAAACAAAAAGTCCATTCACAGGAATCCCACGCAGGGGTTTAAACGACATCCAAAGATAAATGAAAATCCCAGCCCACATGGCTACTCTTCAACAGCACTGCTGTTATAGGTAATGGTTCCTCAAACCATCCGCTCCTCCAGACCCACGGTCCTGGATGCACAAGGCCCAAAGTCCTTCAACGCACTCAGCGTCCGTCCCAACACAGGGACACAGCGTCCGTCCCAACACAGGGACACAGCGACAGTCACAGCCACTGTTCACCTTCCTTCCTCTCTCCTTCCTTCCCAGCCCTTCATTTAATGAGCTGTCTGCACCTGGGAAGGCAGCTTGCAAGCTATCTTAAAAACCTGGACACAGGTTGGAGATCCGGTCCCACCCAGATCCCAGCTCTGCAATCTGGTTATATGCAGACCGTGTGTCCATTTCATCATAATTTTTATAGTTACAGTAGCTCTTACTGTTACAATATATATATATATATATATATATATATATATATATATATTATGTATATTTATTTCCTTTACTGTAACCTATAATATACATATTGCATCTGTATTAATGTGCATGTGTCCCTTGTTTGCTACTATCCTCTAATCAAAGTGAGTTGTGCTTAATGCTATAATGCTAGTTATAAAGACAGACTCATTTACTAGTCACACATATTGGGCCAGATTCTCGTAGATGCGCGCATATTTATGCAGGCGTAGCGCATCTCAGATGCACTACGCCGATGTAACGCGGAGTGGCAAGTACCGTATTCCCTAAGCAAATGCGCTCCAAGATGCGCCTGCGTAGCGGAAATTCATCGGCGTAATCCGGCGCAACTCCAAAGTAGGAGGGAAGAGGGCGTGTTGCATTCTAATGAAGCGTGACCCCATGCAAATGAAGGCCAGGACGAACGGAGCATGCGCCGTGACGTGGATGCCTTCTGCGCATGCGCAAAGCCTCCCTACGATTTGCCGGCGCTGTGTATATAATGCACCCACACATGCGCCCGTGCAGCGCAAAAGTCTCCCATTTTTTGGATTGTCACAGGAAATCTTTTGCATGACCATGGCTTCTATTGGGAAGGAGAGGAGAAAGAAACATTTCTCCCCAGAGCAGAGGGCCATTGTCATCGCGGCAATGGAAAAGTACGATTCCAGGCTCCATGGTGCTGACAGTGCCCGGACCAGCAAGTCCTGGAGGGATGAAATTTTGATGAAGGTGGCTTGCCAGGTTAATGCCCTCTCACACGAGATCCGGACACCGCAGGACATTTAAAAAAAGATGTCTTCTCTCTCCTCTGGTTTGGGGATTCTGGAAAGGAGTCATGAGATGGGGTCCAAGTACATATGCCGCATCACCTGGAAGTGTAAAGACAGGAGGATGTTAGTAGTGCATGTGCCCCTTGTGATGTGTGCATCATGGGGGGGGACAGTCATGCCTGCCACCCATGTCACTCACCAACCAGCCAGCTGTCTCAATACATGTTCTGCTTAAAATCTGCTGGGATGGTGCTTTGACGGTATATGTAGCTGTCATGGCTGGATATATGTGGTCTGTGGCACTGGGGGGCTGTCATGGCTGGTATATGTGCTCTGTGGCACTGGGGGGCTGTAGTGCCACATGTGTGCAATCAATGGCCCCGATGGTGCGTGGGAATCTGGCAAGTCTGTAGAAATCTGTCATTGCCTTCTGCCGCAGTTGCTCAGTGGTGGGTCTGATGATGTGGTGGGACATGCGTCTGAGGATTGTGGAGATAACCTGGTGCTGACATCTGCTTATGCTGGTTTGTGACATCCCAGCCACAACTCCACTTGTACGCTGGAATGAACCACTGGCCAGGAAATGGAGTGTTGCCAGTACCTTCACCAGTGGCTGCAGTGCATGTGAGCGGTGTGTTGGGCTGGTGATGTCATCCTGCAGGGCTGTGGTTATTTCCAGGATGGCAGCAGGGGTGAATCTGAAGATGCGAGACACCTCCTCATCACCCATGCCAAAGAGGCTCATGCGCGCTCGGTAGATCCTCTCACGTGCCCCCCTCCTCCTCCTTCTATGCTCCTCTTCCTCTGCATACATTAGTAGTGATAAGACCATGGCTGCCCCTGGCATGTTGGCATACGAATGTGTTGTCCAGTAAGTGTGATTGCTCAGCTCGTCCGTTATGGTGCTGCTGTAGTTGCTCTCCAGCTGACTTGCACACGGTCTTGAGCAAAGTTACCCCTGCTTTTATGAGGGGTATGTTTACTCAAGGCTTTCGTGTTACGCGCACCACGCTTAGCCTACGCTGAATGCGTGTAGTTTCGGGAATCCGCGCATCTCCCTCATTTGCATATTTGCATGCTAATTCAATGGGAGCTGAATATGCGTGATGCATAACTATGCGCCTACGCCGCGCGAGCTTAAAGCATTTTTGCCGCTCAGATGAAAAAGATTTTCTGGCGTATGTGGTTCTGTGTTTACGGCACATTGATACGCCGCGCACATTTACAATTACACGCGCATATCCATTTACGCAGGCGTAACGCCTCTGAGAATCTGGCCCATTGTATTTATTTCCTTCAAAGTAGGAACATCACATTCTAACAGAAAATGTCTATGGTCTAATAAACAATACTGGCAAATAATAATGAAATATACTTAACACTTCCTTTTCTCACTGGCTGAGCTCATGATGTACAAAGAGAAAGGCCTCGGCCACATGGCTAGGCCCAAAACACAAGCCTTTACCAGCCCAGGTCCTCCCTCAAACTTGTGTGGATGAGAATAGACTGAGCTTCGCCTTTCAAAACCTTTTTACAAAACCTCATTCATTACTCATTCAAACTTCCTCCCATTTGCCTTTGGACCAATCATTGTTCATAGGGCAATCTTCCTTCAGCTGGCTTGTAGAGTATTGTTTACACATATGAGCCAGGCCCCCCCTGCTATGCAGACTTTGCCTGAGGCTAACCTCTTCTGTGCCTTTAAAGATTGCAAGTGTCAATCGTTGTAAAACCAGCTCCCATTGAACAGGTCATAACGGTCTTAACTTGCTGTGTTTCCGGACCAGAACCTATGTAACAGTCTTTAACTGCATGTGCTTCAGAAACAGCTCCTATGGAATAGCCCACAATGGTTTTACGGTGTTGCGCCTCTCAACATAGGCTTCAGAACCGGCTCCTATGAAACGGTCCATAATTTACTTCCAACATGTGTTTCAGAATCAATACCTCTGGAACTTTTTGGCCCATACTATTTTGATAGTTCTCCAACACAGGCAGTGAGACATTGTCCCGATGTGTGGCTGCAGAGATGGGGAAATGTCTCGCTGCCCATGATCAGCACAGTGCCAACTTCCTGGCGGGCTCTGCGAACATGTCAGAACTCATCCTTACTGGTCAGTTAAGGAGCAGAGGGGGTTGTTAATCAGTTTTTCATGAAATTAAAAAGGGTTGCACTAGATGAGCAACAATGAGACAACCTCCAAAACAGGAATGGTTTCCCCTATTCATCCCCTCTGACTGTTTTTCACTAGTTTTGCATTTGGCTAGGGTCAGTATCACTACTGGTAGCATGAGGCAATACCTGGACCCAGCAGTCCAACTCCTCCAGGATGGCACATATGTGCCATTTGGCACAGTTTCAAGAGCATAGAGCAGATTCTAGGAGAGCTGAACAGGGCCATAGAAGGTCTTTAACCCATCAGCAGGACCAGTATCTGTTCCAATATGTATTCTTCTGCGTGTTTTGGTAAAAAAATGGCAATAAGCGTATATTGATTGCCTTGTGCAAAAGTTATAGGCCGGGATTCAAATACGATTTACGTTGGCGTAACTCGAGATACGCCGTTGGAAGTACAAATGTGCGCCGTCGTATACTTGCGCCGATTCACAAAGTGAGATATGTCGAAAAAGATGGCTTCAGCCGTCCGACGTAACTTGCCTACGCCGGCGTATCGTGGGCGCATAGTTACGCTGGACACATTCTGCGTTACCATTTTAAATATGCAAATGAGTAAGATACGCTGATTCGTGAATGTAGATGTGTCCGGCCGCTTCATATACGTGATTTGCATAAGGCTTACGTCCGGCGTAAAGTTATCCCTCATATAGCAGGCAAAGGTATGGGCCAGGAAACAACGCCGTTGAATTTTACGATGCGTACGCCGTTTACGTAGTACTACCTGAATAGTGCTGTGCGTAGGTTACGTTCACGTCGTAGGCATTGAGCCGACATATCTTAGAGAGTATATGCGACGTGATTCTGAGCATGCGCGTGCATGCGCCGTTCAATCGGCCATTCATTTGCATAGGGTCACGCTTAATTTAAATAGATGACGCCCACCTCCTTCCTACTTTGAATTAGGCAAGCTTACGCCGGCCAATTTACGCTACGCCGCAAATTTAAGGAGCAAGTGCTTTGTGAATACTGTACTTGCCTCTCTAGGTTACGTTGGCGTAGCGTATATGAGATGCGATACGCCGCTCTAAAGATACGCCAATGTATCTGAATCCGGCCCATTTTCTCTACAAAATAGGGGGGTAGATTTATGGTATTTTTTCTTTTTTTACTAGAAATGGCCGTGATCTGCGATTTTTAGCATGACTGTGACATTATGGCAGACAGATTGGAAATTTTTTGGGGACCAGTGACAGGCAGTTATACAGTGATCAGTGCTATAAAAATGCTCTGATCACTGTATAAATGTCACTGGCAGGGAAGAGGTTAACACCAGGGGCGATCAAAGGGTTAAATGTGTTCCCTGGGAGGTGTTTCTTACTGTATGGGCGCTGGGTTGACTTAAGGAGGGGAGATCACTAGGAACAGATGACCACTCTCAGCTCCCCTGTCAGAATGGGAATCTGCCGTGTTCACCGTTCTCCTTCTGTGTGGTGCAAGCGTGGGTGACCGGCGGACATTGTGCCTGACGGCCACGCGCACGCTGCTGCAGTGGCTGGTCTTTAGGTGGGTAATATATTTCTGTCGCCATCCAAAGTGGAAAAACAAAATACCAAATGGTCAGTTTGTGTGTAAAAGACATAACTGTGACCTGTTAAGTGAACAATTGGCCCAAACTGAAGTTTTGTTAGATTAGAAAATAGATATGGTAGGGAGGAGTTGGAGCACACTAGAAATGTAGTAGGGAAAATGGACCACACATCACTATTGGAGAAAAGAGATGGAGAAACAAAACACTTTGATATAGTCTTTGTAACAGGGTTTATTTGTCAGTTCAAACTAGAGAGGCACAGATTATGCCGTGCTTTTTCTGTGCTTATGGTGTGTTTTTCATAGGTCAAGTAACTTAAAAAAAAGTATCAAAACTAACACAGGGTGCATTGTTGATGCGGTTTCAATGGGGAGGAGCATCATTTCATCATAACCCAGCCACAACCAGGTACTCCTCGCAAGATTTCTGACAGATTGAAAATAATTATCAGAAGAGTTGTCCAAGAGCCCAGGACCATTTGTGGAGACCTGGAATTAGCAGGTACCAATTGTTTCAAATAAAATAACAAGTAATGCACTCAATCGCCATGGCCTGTAACCACACTCATTATGCAAGACCCCATTGCTGAAGAAAAAGCATGTTGAAGGTTGTTTAACCACTTCCATACCAGGTACTTACGCACCTTCCTGCCCAAGCCAATTTTCAGCTTTCAGCGCTGTGGCAATTTGAATGACAATTGCGCGGTCATGCTACACTGTACCTAGACAATTTTTTTATAAATTTGTTCCCACAAATAGAGCTTTCTTTTGGTGGTATTTAATCACATCTCCTTTTTTTTTTTTTTGCGCTATAACTAAAAAAAGTTATTGAAAAAAATAACGTTTTTATTTTGTTCTGTCATTTTTTGTAAATAAGTAAGTTTTCGTCTTCAATTACGGGCACTGATATGGCGGCACTGATGGGCACCGATGAGGCGGCGCTGATGGGCACTCATAGGCGGCGCTGATGGGCACTCATAGGCGGCACTGATGGGCACTCATAGGCGGCACTTATGGGTGGCACAGATGGGCACTGATAGGCGGGCACTGGGCATGGATGGGCACTGAGAGGTGGCACTGATGGACACTGAGGGGTGGCACTGATGGCATCGCTGGGCATTACTTATTTATTTACAAATTTTTTGACAGTGCCCATGTTGCCAGTCAGTGCCCATTTGTGGGCACTGATTGGCATCTGTTGTAATTATTTTTTTACATGTGGATGGCCAGGTACATCCCCTATGGCCATCCATGCTCCCTTCCCTGGTGGTCCTGGTGGTCCAGTGTGGGCATCCGAGGGGGGGGGGGGGCTGTGCTGATAAACAACCATTGCGCACCCCCCCCCCCGTCAGGAGAGCCGCAAGTTTGGCTCTCCTCTACTCGCGTCTCTCAGACTCGAGTAAGGAAGAGCTGATCAACCGCTTTTCCTGTTTACATCGTGATCAGCCGTGATTGGACACGGCTGATCGCGTGGTAAAGAGCCTCTGCCGGAGGCTCTTTACTGAGATCGGAGATGCAGGGTGGCAGACTAAAACCCCGCATCACGATCGCCGCTCTGCGCGCCCCCACATTATTCTGCAGGATGTCAATAGATGTCCAGTCAGGATTTCAGAACCACTTCCCGGACGTCAATTTACTATTGACCGGGCGAGAAGTGGTTAAAGTTGGCTGCACAACATTTAGACAAATCTGTGAAATACTGGGAGAATATAGTCTGGTCAGATGAGACCAAAATAGAACTCTTTGGGGGCCATAATACACACCATGTTTGGTGGTCAAATTACACTGCACATCACCCCAAAACACCATATCAACAGCAAAGTTTGGAGGTGGAAACATCGTGGTATGGGGCTGTTTTTCAGCATAAGGTACTGGCAAACTTCATATGATTGAAGGAGGATGAATAGAAAAATGTACCAAGATGTTCTTGATAAAAATCTGCTGCCACCTACCAGGATGAAAAATATGAAAGGAGGGTGGACATTAAACAATGATCCCAAATACAAAGCCAAGGAAACTCTCAATTGGTTTTTAGACCCGGATCCAATATGCAGGTTAAGGACCTTGTCCCTTTTTGCGATTCGGCACTCCGTCGCTTTAACTGACAATTGTGCGACATGGCTCCCAAACAAAATTGGCATCCTTTTTTTCCCCCACAAATAGAGCTTTCTTTTGGTGGTATTTGATCACCGATGCGGTTTTTATTTTTTGCGCTATAACCAAAATTGAGCAACAATTTTTAAAACCAGGCAATATATTTTACTTTTGCTATAATAAATATCCCCAAAAAATATCTAAAAAAATGTTTTCCTCAGTTAGGCCGATACGTATTCTTCTACCTATTTTTGGTAAAACAATCGCAATAAGCGTTTATCGATTGGTTTGCGCAAAATGTATAGCTTTTTACAAAATAGGGGATCGTTTTATGTAATTTTTATTAATATTTTTTTCAACGATTTTTTTTTTCGTGACTGCGACATTATGGCGGACACATCGAACACTTTTGACACATTTTTATGACCATTGTCATTTCACAGCAAAAAGTGCTATAAAAATGCACTGATTACTGTGAAAATGTCAATGGTAGTGAAGGGGTTAACCACTAGGGGGCGCTGTAGGGGTTAGGTGTGACCTCATGTGTGTTTCTAACTGTAGGGGGGCGGGGCTGGATGTGTGACTTCAGTGATCGTCGTTCCCTATATCGGGGAACAGACAATCACTGACATTGCCACACAGAAGAACGGGGAAAGTGTGTTTACACACACCTCTCCCCGTTCTTAAGCTCCTGTGACCCGATCAGGGGACACCCACGGCGATCGGGTCCCACATGCTGCGGAGTACATGCGACCCACGTGCCCAGCCGTGCCATTCTGCCGACGTATATCATCGTGCGGCGGTCCTTAGGTGGTAAAGAATTAAAATAAAGCTGCTAGAATGGTCCAGCCAAACGCCTGACTTGAATCCAATAGAAAAATCAATGGAAAGAACTAGAGATCACAGTTCATAGAAGAGGCCCACTGAACATTCAGATTTGAAGACTATCTGGAAGAATGGGCCAAAATCATACCACAGCAATACATTCAACTGGTTTTTAGATACAGGAGGCATCTTAAAGCTGAGTTCCACCCTAAAGTGGAACTTCCGCTCATCGGATTCCTCCCCCCTCCCATGCCACAATTGGTACCTTTCACGGGGGAGGGGGGTGCAGATACCTATTTGCACCCACTTTCGGGGAGAAATATCTGCAGAATTGCGCCACCCCCCACCCCGCTGTGTTCTGGGAAACACAAAGTTCCCTGAACACAGTGGGGACCAGTGAAAATGCGCAGTGCGCCTCGCACATGGACAGTAGGGAAACAGGTAGTGAAGCTGCAAAGCTTCACTTCCTGGTTCCCTCACCGAGGATGGCGGCGGGGGCAGCCGAGAGAAGAGCGATTTACTCATCTTCGGCTGCCGACATTGCGGGCACCCTGGACGGGTAAGTGTCCATTTATCAGCAGTATTTGTAGCTGCTGGCTTTTAATATTTTTTGTTTAGGTGGACCTCTGCTTTAAAGCTTTCATTACCAACAAAGTATTAAATTCATTTCAGTTAGCGTGTGCAATACCTTTTCCATGTGTCATTCCATTTAATTACACATAACTTTTTTAACTTATTTCTTTTGTTTTCTTTGTATGTATGAATTACATTTTTTTTCCCACCACAGGTTGTTTTGCCAACCTGTGGTGAAAATGTCATGTCAATAGCACCTTTTAAGCCGCGTACACACGGCAGAGAACCTCGACGGGCAGAACACATCGTTCCGCCCGTCGAGGTTCTCTGCCGGCCGTCAGATTCGGCGACCCGCCCGTCGGGAATGGCAACCAGCCATTCATCCAGGCGGGCCATCGAGCAAATAGAGAACATGCTCTCTATTTCTGCTCGACGGCATTCCCGACGGGATGCTCGCCGAGAGCGTACACACGGCCGAGGTTCTCGCTGGAATGCAGCTTCCAGCGAGGTTCTCGCTGCTTTCCAGCGAGAACCACGGTCGTGTGTACGCCGCCTTAGAAATACACTGCTCAAATAAATAAAAGGAACACTTTTAAAACACATCAGGTCTCAATGGGGAAAAATATCATGCTGGATATCTATACTGATATGGACTGGGTAATGTGTTAGTAACAAAAAGATACCACATCATTTGATAGAAACAAAAAAATATCAACCTAGAGTGCTGAATTCATGCACACCCCCAAAATCAAAGTGAAAAAATTATGCAGCCGGCTAGTCCATTTTGCTGAAATGTCATTGCAGCAACTCAAAATGGTCCTTTAGTAGTTTGCATGGCCTTCACATGCTTGTATGCATACCTGACAACGTCGGGGCATGCTCCTAATGAAACGACGGAGGATGTCCTGGGCTATTTCCTCCCAGATATGGACCAGGGCATCACTCAGCTCCTAAACAGACTGAGGTGCAACCTGGTGGCGTCAGATTGGAACGAGACAATGGATTTAGGTCAGGCAAGTGTGGGGGCCATTTAATGGTATCAATTCCTTCATCCTCCGGGAACTGGCTGCATACTCTCGCCACAAAAGGTCAAGCATTGTCATGTACCAGAAGGAACCCAGGACCCACTGCACCAGCGCAGGTCTGACAATGGGTTCAAGGATTTCATCCCAATACCTAATGGCAGTCAGGCTGCCACTGTCTAGAAGTCTGTGTGCCCCTACAAGGATATGCTTCTGCAGACCATCGCTAACCCAACACCAAACCAGTCATGCGGAATGATGTAACAGACAACATTACATCCTCCATGGCTTCTCCAGACCCTTTCACATCTGTCAAATGTGCATAGGGTGAACCTGCTATAATCTGTGAAAAGCACAGTGTGGACCTGCCAATTCTGGTGTTTATTGGCAAATGCCAATAGAGCTCCACGGTGCTAGGCACTGAGCGCAGGGCCCACCACAGGATGTCGGGCCCTCAGGCCATCCTCATGAAGTCTGTTTCGTATTGTTTGGTCAGAGACTATTACACCAGTGGCCTGCTGGAGGTCATTTTGTAGGGCTCTGGCAGTGCTCATCCTGTTCCTCCTTGCACAAAGGAGCAGATACCGGTCCTGCTAATGGGTTAAGGACCATCTACAGCCCCGTCCAGCTCTCCTAGAGTAACTGCCTGTCTCCTGGAATCTCCTCCATGCTTTTGAGACAGCTAACCTTTTGGCAATGGCACGTGCCATCCTGGAGGAGTTGGACTGTCTGTGCAGGGTCCAGGTATTGCCTCATGCTTCCAGTAGTGAAAAACTACTGGAAGCAGTAAACTAGTGAAACTAGTGAAAAACAGTCAGAAAAGATAAGTAGGAAAAAAAAATGTCTGTGGCCTCCACCTGTAAAACCATTCCTGCTTTGGAGGATGTCTCATTATTGCCCATCTATTGCAATCGTTTTTAATTTCATGAACACGAAAGCAGCTCAAACTGATTAACAACCCCCTCTGCTACTTACCGTATTTATCAGCGTTATGACAGGAAGTCAGGTAAATCTGTGTGTGTTGTCACAGATGGGAGATATATTTCTGACTTGTTTAGACAATACACCAATTGAAACAGCTGATTATAGCAAATGCAAATCAACAGCAGATGAATGCATGTTTGCAGCGGAGCCTTGCAGCTCAACAACAGGCTCACCAACAGAGCATTGCAGCTCAACAACAGGCTCACAGAGAGAATGGCAGGTTGGGAGGCATTCATGAAACTATTTGACAGAACAGAGGAAAAGGATAGCAAGCCCTCTCTGATTGAGAATCCAGAGGACCATAATGCTATGGAGGTTACCACGTCTGTTGTTGAGACGGAATCATTACCGGAATGTAGTACTTCACCAGAGGAACAAGAAGTGGAGCCAGAGGAGTGTGCCCTGGCAGAGCCTGAAACTCCCGACGTAAAGGAGCCACCATTAGTAGTAGAAGAGTCTGTAGAGCCTGTTGAATCCAATGTTGTGAATGGCGTTCCAGAGGTCAAACCAGACGAGACCAAACCAGAAGAGAAAGACCCTCATGTACAAGAAGATGCTGAGCAGGTCCCGGCTGTCCCCGCAGTAGCAGCTCCTATGAAGCTGAATCGACGGTCTGACAGTTCTGCTAAATACAGTAGAGAACCTTTAGCAAATACTTTGAAGAAACTTGAAGATCCAGCTACCAAAGCTGTTACCTTGGAACTGGAACCCAACAAGTTTAGGGGAAAATTTTGGATTGCTCCAGATCTTTTCGCAAGGCCAAGTTGCTGCATTATCATATGAAGTATTTCCATGGCGTTGACAGGTCAGAGCAGGATCAGAGTCCTGTCACGAGGCATATGCAGACAAAAGGCTCTTTAGCTCACGAAAAGGCCAGTCAGCAAAGTTCAAAGAGAAGACGCACCACAAACAGTTCAAATTCCCACCGACCGTCCCTAAAAGACAAAAGCAAGGAGAACTTAATCCAGAAGTCTCATCGCAAGCCAGACAAGCTGTCTGAAAGTGTTAAAGAAAAAGTAAGAGAAAAGTTCAAAGATTTCTTGAGTCTGAAGTCAAAGAAAAAGAAAGCAAAGTCAGACCTGTCTGGTAGTGAAGAGAACATAGAGGTTTCTAAGGAGCTTTCATGAAAAAAAAAAAAAAAACCTTCAAAGCTCAACGGTGATTATAAGGCCCCGTGTTCCGGTAAAAGCAGCGATCATGGATGCCGTCCATATACAAGACTAAGTGATGAGGAGACGCTCAGCGATTCTTGCACGAAGATATCGTTGTCACGCATGCTGATGGTTTTCTAAATGTTGGCCACAACAGGAGCAAGTACAGCTCTGCCAAGCAAAGACTTGTGATGGACAGTATGGATGAGAATGCTATGGATGCAAATATGGGCGAACTGTTAGATCTCTGCTCAGGAAAGTTTAAGGAATCACAATCCAACACCAGCCAGCCTGATGCAAATGGCTCCAAGATAGGGGTTATGGATGAGTTGCTGGGACACTGCTGGATGTCCTGGAGGAGGATGATGCCATGCAGGATGAGGCGTCTGCTGTGCTGGCGGGGAGCAGTACCTGCACCCCGGATAAAGAAGAGCCTGCTGGGATATGTCTGGCCTGTACTTACAAGTGTCATGAAGGCCACGACCTGTTTGAGCTCTACACCAAGAGGAACTTTCGCTGCGATTGTGGAAATGCCAAATTTAAACAGCTGGAGTGCAATTTATATCCGGATAAAGAGAGGAAAAACCTGGCTAATAATTACAATGACAATTTCTTTGGCATGTACTGCACATGTAAGAGACCATACCCCGATCCTGAGGATGAGACCCCAGATGAGATGATCCAGTGTGTGGTGTGTGAGGTCTGGTTTCATGGTCGGCACCTAGGGCAGTTCCATCGGAGCACGTTGAGTTTCATGAGATGGTGTGCCAGGGCTGTATGGATCACTGTTCATTTCTTTGGGCCTACTCTGCCAAGCTAGGAGTTCCTGGTGTCACCAAGATTACCAAAGCAGAAACGGAACATACAGATGTTAAAGTTGATGATTGTCCTACAGTAACAGCCAACACTCAGAATGGACTAACAATAAATAATGAAGAATGTGTGTGTAACGGTCACCACCGCTTACGACTTTCCATCCAACCACGACAAGCTTATCTGACACACTCCGACAATATTGCATACACGATCCATATCCTTTCCCAGAATAAGACGAGACAGAGCTCCGTTCTTGCTTCCAAAGATATGACAATTTATTAGTATTTTCTCAGCTTCTTATACAGTCTCAAGCATAATGCAGTTAATCACAGGACAATACAATCTCCACCCCCCTTCACACCATGGGGGGCTTCAATCACACTCTAAAAGGCATTCAGGTAAGCTAACCATGTAGACCGGTCGGCACCACATCTTCAATGGGGTTCAATTAACCTTGAATAATAACACAGACATCTAGTTGAATAAGTTATCTATACAGCTTTATCACACAATGGCAGAGTCTTGTGAGAGTGGGTGCAATCCACACCTTCAGATATTTCAATAGCCTATTACACAAAGGTATGACTCACTGGCTGGCTGACCTGAATTAACACCTTTCAAAAGCATGTGTGCCCAGATTGCATAGCTAACAGCTTTTGATATTTGAAGACATCCTGCAAACATGAATTATTATTAATGTCCCTTATTAATGTCTTCTGTAACATATGAATTATGATTCTTTGTCACCCTATGGCCCTAGTGGACATAAGGTGACCCTAGACATAGGAATATCTCAGTCTGTCATGGTGCATTCCGTTACAGTGTGGAAGATAACGACGATGAGGAGGAGGCAATACTTAGAAAGCTAAATCTGAAGGACTTTATGGAAAATGAAGCTGAACTTTCTGGAAGTGATGTTGAAAGTGAAATCCCTGACCGCTTCAGGGCAAATTAAGTGGCTGAAGTGCAGGAAGTTGGGGTTTGCACATCTTCAGTTCTCAGTCAGTTGCTTGATGGAAATAAAGCTGAAAAACTTAATTCTGACACTGCACTAAATGATGTAGAAAAATTGTGTCCAATATCCACTGAGCCTTGTGAATGTAGTAAGGCAGGTGATATTCATGACTTTCCCATAATTGATGATCAGCAGAGCAGGGTCATTGAGGAATCTGAATTGCAAGAAATATGCACCCAGACTGAAGCTATTTTTGCCTCTGAATTATTTGCATGTTAAAGAGCAGTGTGTTAATTTTTATGTTAATGAAATTGGATTTGAATATAAAGGTAATGTCACATCCTGTGAAACCCAGTCTTTAGAAAGTGTTCTGTCAGAGCAAGTAACGCAGGATAATACTTTGGACTTGACTACCAAGATTCCTCGGGAAGTAAAATCTATTTTTCAAAGTGTAGAATCTGTAATGGCAGGTGAGCCCTCTGAACGTTGTGAAACCTCCATCACTGAAGTGGTCAGAGAGGCTAAATGTACTAATTTAATGGATGCTTTTTCCAAATGTCTTGAAAGGAATGGAGAATATGAGAATTTGTGTCCAATAGTCGATAATTTCAAAGAAACAAATACTAAAACATTTTTGGGAGACTATGAGGCAAAGATAGCTGAACAACTAGCCAAAAACATAATTTCAAAAGTGATTGTAGCTGCTAGACAAGAAATTTTGTCTAGCTCAGTTAATGATGTGTCCGATAGCAGTTGTCAAGTTATTGGTGAGAATAGGGATGTGCGAACAAGTGATGCACTGATTAAGCAGTTGGTTCAAGAAAGTGACGAGGAATCAGTTTCTGCAAACCTTACATTGGGTTTAATAGATTTTAACCATACGTGTGAGTCTGAACTATCACAAAGTAAGAAACTTGGAAATACAGAATTGACAAATAATGATTTCCGTCTAGAGCACCAAAGGGAAGAAAAACCGCCTAGTACATCGGTTTATCAGAGGTCTTCTGCGTCAGATTTTAGTCCAGTTCATAGAAGAACAGATTTTTTTGAGTGTCACCATGCCTTGGAGGATTCCAGTCTTAGTGTGTTTACATCTGAAGAAGGCATCCACATGGATGATCCATTGCAGAGCACAGTGTTATCAGCTCTTGGTATTGGTTATGACTCACTGAGTTCTTCAGGGATTGAGCTATTGAGGGAAACCTTTGTGTCCATTGAAAAACCAATTAAGGTTTTGCATGGTTTACAACTGAAAATTAGTATATTACAGAGCAAGGAACACCCTCTTATGTACCTCAGCCGAAATTTGAAGACCAATAGGAGAATAAATAGGTGGTTCCTGGCCCTTTGGGAATTTAGTGTTGTCGTAACGCATCGCCCGGTGTTAAAATAGGGAATGCAGATGGTTTGTCCCGAGTGCATGCGTGCCTGGCAACCTGTGTCCCAACCCTAGGGTTGAAACAAGAGGGGGGGGGGGTGTATGTGACAGGAAGTCAGGTAAATCTGTGTGTGTTTCACAGATGGGAGATATATTTCTGCCTTGTTTAGACAATACACCAATTACTATTAGGCGTCAGCTGCAGAGATGGCCAGACTCCATAGGTAGGTTCCTGTGTTGGGAAGGTAGACGCCCAAAGTGGCAAGGGTTTATTTTATGTTTTGTTTTGCTTATGCTGTTTTGATGCTTGCAGGTGTATCCAGCAATATGGAAAAATAAACCATATCATTTGTTTTCAACCATCCTCTACTGCCTTTTTGTACAGTTCAGCGTGTAGTGAACCCATCCAGGGGGTCACACTGAGTTAATCCCTCACAGCGTATAACACACACTTTTTTCCCCTTAAAATCAGGGGAAAAATCACGTGTGCGTGTTATATGCTGATTCATGCTGTCTGAGTGAAGAGGAGCAAGCGCCGCTGAATGTAATTCAGCGGCGCTCGTTCCCCCTCTTCCCTCGAAGACAGCAGGGATGATCTGACAATGAAAGGTAAGACTGCAGGTGGGCACTGAACATTCAGGGCATTTTAGTAAATGTATAGGCTGCAGATGGGCACTAATCAGGCTGCAGTGAGGAGCAATGTTGCAGATGGGCACAGATCAGGCTGCACTACAGCTGCAGATGGACACAGATCTGGCTGCATTGAGGCTGCAGAAGGGCACAGATCAGGCTGCATTGAGACTGCAGAAGGGCACAGATCAGGCTGCATTGATGCTCAGATACCATAATTTTGCTTTAAAGTGGTTTGTTAAAAAAAACATTTTTTCCTGAAACTTTTCTCTTAAATTAGGGTGCGTGTTATACGAAGATAAATACGGTAACTGACCAAATCAATATCCCATGGGTTTAATTGACTTGATGTTATACTCTGAATAAAAAGTGTTCCTTTCATTTTTTTTGAGCAGTGTATATTTACGTAGAAAAATGGTAACATGTATATTCAAGGACACTCAGGGATACATTTTTCTTGAGATTTTCTTGCGTTAAAGGTACTGACAATAAATTCTTATTCATTTAAATTCATGATATTAGTTAAAAAGTTGAATATAATACAATAATTAATAAAATCATTTATATATATATATATATATATATATATATATATATATTGTGATGAAGGGACTCTGTCCTACCTAAAAGATGGCTGGTTTACGCTATATTTTGGAGAGAAAGACGCACTAATTGCACAGCTGTGTGTTTAGCTATTTACTTCTGACCTGACTATGGTTCAGAGCCCCACCCCACAGACAGAAAGTCTGTGCTGGGAGTCAGATGGACTCCCATCACTCTGAGGCCCTGTACACACGATCAGACATGTCCGAGGAAACATATCTGATGGACCGTTTTCATCGGACAAGGCTGAATTGTCTGTTGGTCTGATGTGCGTACACACCATCGGACCAAAATCCCCTCGGACCAGAACGCGGTGAGGTGTTGCGTCAGGTAGTGAGAGCGGTCAGTCCCTGACAGATTTCATGGAGGTGGGTCCCCAACAGTCCCGGGAGAGTAGGTCTGTGGGAGAAAAAAAAAAGGATCCTGAGGCCAGAAGGTAGAAGGGATAGAGAGATTAGAGCCCATTGTTCAGGAAGAGGTGCTGGTGGAAGCACACCCAGAAGAAAATGTGGGTGGAGTGCCCCTTTAGAGAAAATGTTGGACAGATTAGTACTCCTACTGCTGATAGTTGGCACAGAGGCGCGGCGGTGAAGTGCTGGTGGAAACATACCCAGAAAATATGGGCCTACGCAGCCAATGTCTGGCACAGAGGTGTCCCATTTGTGATGATGGGTTTATGTGTTACTCCCTCCGGTTCGAAACAGGGGAGGAGGATATGTGGTGGTGGGACTCTGTCCTACCTGAAAGATGGCTGGTTTATGCCATATTTTGGAGAGAAAGACGCACTAATTGCACAGCTGTGTGTTCAGCTATTTACTTCTGACCTGACTATGGCCCAGCTCCCCTCCCAGCACATACAGGAAGTCTGTGCTGGGAGTCAGGTGGACTCCCATCACTCTAAGAGGAGTCCGAGACTCTGCATGGGTGTAGCTAGAGTATGCATGTCTGCAGGAGGCAGATGTCATTGGTGATTGAGCAGCAAGGCGCTGACCAGGAGTAAGCGAGGAGTGAGCTTATCTCTAGGAAACTCTGTTCTGAGGAACAGAACTCGGGCCTGGGCTAAAGTCCTGAAATAGCTGTATGGCAAGAATGAAAGGCAGGAGGCTAAACTGTCGAGTATGCAAGATACAGTAATGGTGGAACCCCTTGCGAGGGCTACTGATGTATTTGTGAACTTTTTGTGCTTTTATATAAAAGTGGGCTACCAGGTCCTTAAAAATTCAGTTCTTGACTGGCGTACTTACTAAAAACGCACCTACTGCTGGAGTCTGATCACCCCAATCTTACTATATATATATATATATATATATATATATATATATATATATATATATGTGGCAAACCCAGCCACTTCTAGAACGCTGGACGTTACATGTCAAAAGGTTGTCTGTATTATATGCTATGTATTCTGCTGGGTCTTATGTGGGCATAGTAATTGGTATGCTGGCAGCCGTAAGCCACTAGCATTCAAGTACTTTGTTTTATGTTGCCCAATCGGTGTTCGGCAGTTTTAAACCAAACTCCCACAACACATAACCCCAGACCCCAGCTATCAACCGACTTTTCCCTCGTGCAGCAATGCCTGATGGGAGAATTATCCAAAATGTTAAGTTCCCTATCTGGTCCTCCCTGTATTACCCCTGTTAAATCTATTTGGCTGTTTGGAAACCCCTTGCATGGGAAATTCTATAAATATGAAAGCCTGTAAATAAAAAGGCGGTTGACTCTCAGAGCTGTGTGTCGTCCGGTTACTGGGGAGATTTGGGACATTGCCTTACTTTTCAATGCTGACTGTGGATTTACCCTGGTTACCAGCGGAGATCGTGGAGTTTAATATTGTACTCCGCTACAATATATATATATATTGTGACGGTATGCGAGGTGAGATACTTGACCATAGGTATATTTCACCGCGCATACGTCCTATTTTGAGAGGCTGAACCGGAATCCGGGCCGGGTTTTACGGCCTCTGGTGTTCCGGTCCGGATCTTTGGGTCCACTGGAGTTCAATGTCAGCTGGTCCTTAAAACAACCAGGAAGAGAGCACAAGGGAGCTCTCTGGTTTTGGGACACTCAGGAGGGAACCTGAGTGTGAGGAGCTCTCTAAAGACATTGCGAGGAAAAGGTTTGCGTTGTTGTTTATTTTGTGGGTGATGGGGACCAGCCCCACACTGTATAGATAGGAGACCCTTATGTTTAGTTTAGCGCCGGACGGCAAGGATTTGATTTCACTGTTTTGTTTATTTTTTTTCTTGCAAACCTTTTTGTAAATAAAAACCTGGCATCTGCCAGAGAAAAAAGAAGGTGCCTGCTTACGGACTGTGTTTGAGAAAAGGGATCCCCACAAGCTAATCTCCCACAATATATATATATATATATATATATATATTGTGACAGGAAGTCAGGTAAATCTGTGTGTGTTGTCCCAGAAGGGAGATACTTTTCTGCCTTGTTTAGACAATACACCAATTACTATTGGGCGTCAGCTGCAGAGATGGCCAGAGAGGTTTGGGGCGTTAAAAGGTTTCCCCTGTTAAGAATTAAGCAATTAAAGCCCCTATAAAGACAGCCTAAGGATGACGACTGATTGCTGCATCCTGAGGCTGTGTGAGTGAAGGAGCAGTCACAAACAGTGCTGATGGATATTTCTGAGTGAGAAATATCAAAGAGACTTTTTGTTGTTTTCTGCTGTAGGACCAGCAGTAGGCTGTGCCAGACTCCATAGGTAGGTTCCTGTGTTGGGAAGGTAGACGCCCCAAGTGGCAAGGGTTTATTTTATGTTTTGTTTTGTTTATGCTGTTTTGATGCTTGCACGTGTATCCAGCAATATGGAAAAATAAACCATATCATTTGTTTTCAATCATCCTCAAGTGCCTTTTTGTACAGTTCAGCATGTAGTGAACCCATCCAGGGGGTCACACACACCCGCTACCGAGCTAATCCATCACACATGGTGGAGTGCCGCGGGCAGTTAAAGTAAACCCAAAATGGAGGAGATGCTAAAACAGCTGGTTATAGCAAATGCAAATCAACAGCAGATGAATGCAGGTTTGCAGCGGAGCATTGCAGCTTAACAACAGGCTCACCGAGAGAGCATGGCAGGTTGGGAGGCCATCATAAACAATTTGAGAGAACAGGGGAAAAGGATACAAGCCCTCTCTGATTGAGAATCCAGAGGACCATAATGCTATGGAGGTTACCACGTCTGTTGTTGAGACGGAATCATCACCGGAGTGTAGTACTTCACCAGAGGAACAAGAAGTGGAGCCAGAGGAGTGTGCCCTGTCAGAGCCTGAAACTCCCGAAGTGAAGGAGCCGCCATTAGTAGTAGAAGAGTCTGTAGAGCCTGTTGAATCCAATGTTGTGAATGGTGTTCCAGAGGTCAAACCAGACGAGACCAAACCAGAAGAGAAAGACCCTCATGTACAAGAAGATGCTGAGGAGGTCCCGGCTGTCCCCGCAGTAGCAGTTCAGTTCAGTTCTGCTAAATACAGTAGAGAACCTTTAACAAATACTTTGAAGAAACTTGATGATCCAGCTACCGAAGCTGTTACCTTGGAACTGGAACCCAACAAGTTTAAAGGCAAGATTTTGGATTGCTCCAAATTTTTTCGCAAAGCCAAATTGCTGCATTACCATATAAAGTATTTCCATGGCGTTGACAAGTCAGAGTCCTGTCACGAGGCATATGCAGACAAGAGGCTCTTTAGCTCACGAAAAGGCCAGTCAGCAAAGCTCAAAGAGAAGACGCACCACAAACAGTTCAAATTCCCACCGACCGTCCCTAAAAGACAAAAGCAAGGAGAACTTAATCCAGAAGTCTCATCGCAAGCCAGACAAGCTGTCTGAAAGTGTTAAAGAAAAAGTAAGAGAAAAGTTCAAAGATTTCTTGAGTCTGAAGTCAAAGAAAAAAAAGAAGAAAAAGAAAGCAAAGTCAGAGCTGTCTGTGGTAGTGAAAAGAACATTGAGGTTTCTAAGGAGCTCTCACAAAAGAAATTACAACCTTCAAAGCTCAACAGTGATTATAAGATCCCGTGTTCCGGTAAAAGCAGTGATCATGGATGCCGTACATATACAAGACTAAGTTTTTTTCCAGCAAGAACTCCTCTATGTGGTCTTTTATTAACCTCTCCAGTATCTTCCCAGCTATAGAAGTTAAACTAACAGGTCTATAGTTACGTGGTAAAGACTTTGTTCCCTTTTTAAATATGGGCACCACATTGGCCCTGCACCAATCCAGTGGTACTATTCCAGACATTAATGAGTTCCTAAAATTTAGATACAGTGGCTTTTGATATGACAGAGCTCAATTCTTTTAGGATCCGTGGGTGGATGCCAGCAGGCCCAGGTGCTTTATCCACCTTTATTCTGTCTAAGTATTTCTGGACCATATCACTTTTGAGCCATTGTGTATAATTTGGGGCTTTGTCTCTACCACCCCCATTATGGACATGAGCTCCCCCATACTCCTTTTATATACACAGAGCTTAAGAAAGTATTTAATAAATTAGCCTTCTCTTTGTCCCCAGTCACCCACTCTAGATTATTTTGTAAAGGGCCTACATGCTCAGACTTGACCTTTTTACTATTGATATATTTGAAGAATTTCTTGAGGTTTGTCCTATCTTTTGCAATCTGTCGGTCATTTTGAGTTTTTGCATCCTTGATTTTCTTTTTACAAATATCCTGTTATATTTTTTGTAACATTTAAACGACACTAGTGTTCCTTCATTTTTATATTTTTTAAAGGCTATTTTCTTATAGTTAATAGCTTTGGCCGTGAGCCACATAGGTTTTATTTTTAGCCTTTTAAACTTATTGCCCAAGGGAATATACTTTGCAGTGAGTTCACAAACAGTCTTGTTAAGGAATTCCCATTTCTGTTCTGTGCCCATTGATGCCAATATTTTCTTCCAGTGTAAGTCCTGGAGAGCAGCCCTCATCCTTGGAAAATTTGCTCTCTTGAAATTAAGTGTTTTTATCTTTCTCGTATGTGGTTTTTGCTTACAGCTAACATCAAATGAAATCATGTTATGGTCACTGCTACCCAGGTGTTCTTTTATCTGAACATTAGTAATACGCTCTCCATGGTTTGAGATTACCAGGTCCAACAGAGCATCATTCCTAGTTGGGGCCTCAATAAACTGGGCCATAAAATTGTCCTGTAATAGGTTTAGAAATTGTTGCCCTTTAACTGTCCCAGCAGTGCCATTTCTCCAGTTAATTTCTGGGTAGTTAAAATCCCCCATTATTATCACTGTCCCAGCCTTTGCAGCCCTTTCCATCTGTGCAAGGAGCTGAGTCTCCACCTCCTCATTAACATTGGGTGGTCTATAACAAACTCCAATGATTAACTTTGAACTACACACATCTGTATGCAGTTCCACCCATAATGCTTCAGACTCAGCAGACTCTCCATCCACCATTTCCTCTTTCACACTCGCTTTAAGATCACTTCTCACATAGAGACAGACCCTTTCCGTTTTACCCTGTCTTTCTGAAAGAGTGCATGAGATGAGTATCTTGCAGCGATTGCAAGGAGTTATGATGAGATACATATCTTGCAGCAATTGCAAGAATAGGTCACCCACTGATAGGCGAAAAAGAAAAAGGATAGTAGAAATTGTATATGTAGTTACGAATTGGTTTGTGGGATGCTGATAATGCGAACTGTTGTGCCGCCAGTGCAACAGAGTTTGAATCGATTGTGATTTGTACAAATGTAAATGTGACACGAATCGTTTAGTAGAAATTACATAATTAACGAATCGTAGGTTTATAATAGGAACCGCTATGAATTGGTGTTCGGGATACCTGTGATGCGAACCGTTGTGCTGCCAGAGTGACTAGGTTTGGAATGGACTGTGATGCATGTAGCTTCCGCTGCGATCTGAATAGGTCAGTAGAAATAATATGAATAACGAATTGTAGGGTATGGTAAGAACCGCCACAAATCGATGTTTGGGATACGACCGATGTGAACTGTTGTTCCGCCGAGGCGACTAGGCTTGAATTGCAGTGATGCGTATGGCATGAAAGTGATATGAATCAGTTAGTAACATGACATAATAACTAATCGTTTGTAGGGTACAAGGTGGGTGGTATGAATTGGTGCGGGATGTATCCGATGCAAACCATTTTGCCGCGACTAGACCAGAGGTTTTTTTACAATTTGGGACTGCGCTGCTTTAACTGGTAATTGCGCGATCATGCAATGTTGTACCCAAATGAAATTTGCATCTTTTTTTTCCCACAAATATCTTCAGCCAAAATGTATTCAGCTACATGTCTTTAGTAATAAAAAAGAAAAAATCAATAAGCGTATATTTATTGGTTTGCGCAAAAGTTATAGCGTCTAAAAACTAGGGTACATTTTCTGGAATTTACACAGCTTTTAATTTATGACTGCCTATCTCATTTGTTGAGGTGCTAAAATGGCTTTTACAAAAAGTTGTCACTAAATGATATATTGCTCACACATGCCATGGTTATATGTGGAATTGCACACCCCAAAATACATTTTGCTGCTTCTCCCGAGTACGGGGATATGTAACAGGAGCTCTGGGCTCCGCACTCCACACTCCATGCGCCTGTTACTTTCTGTACTGGCTGGCGCTTTCGACGACGTAGTGCGTTCCATGCTGGAATGCATACGGCGCTCGCGCGATGATGTCACCCTGGAACGCGGAAGTGCGCCGCTAACGGCGCTTTGCTTGAATCAGTGCAATGCACTGCAGCTGCCCACTGCCTATAAAGGCATTCACCTGAAATGGGACCTTCGTTCTATTATTGTCAGCACGCTACACATACCGCCGCCTTGCTCCCCTTGCAACACCGCTCCAGGCAACAACTACTTCTTTAGTGCCATTGCACCTACTACAATACAGAGCATTGCTGGGGACAACCTTGAGGCCTTTGCTGAAAATCCTACACCAGGGACTCTATCTCCTACATAGAAGCCTATGTTTCACTTGTAGTCCTATATAAAGACCTATTGCTAGTCTAATACATTTGTGTTACTAAATATGTTGTGTGGATATCAACATACTATTTGGGAGATACTGCTGTGCTAAGGATTGTTTGCTAAGGAGTACCTTAAAGGGTCAGCTACCCTTAAATTACTATAACAATATTTACCTGATGTATACAACTACTATTACCTGAGCTATATTGCCTCTCTCATGCAACTACTATTACATCTGCAAAATTTACTTCATGTATGAAACTACTATTACTTGAGCTATATTGCCTCTTATATGCAAATACTATTACCTTAACCACTTCAGCCCCGAGCCTGTTTTTCAGATTCGGTGCTTACGAGACTAAAACATTTTTTTTTTGCTAGAAAATTATTTAAAACCCCCAAACATTATATATTTTTTTTTCTAACACCCTAGAGAATAAAATGGCGGTCATTGCAATACTTTTTCTCACACCGTATTTGCGCAGCGGTCTTACAAGCGCACTTTTTTTGGAAAAAATTCACTTTCTTGAATTAAAAAATAAGACAACAATAAATTTGGCCCAATTTTTTATATATTGTGAAAGATGATGTTACGCCGAGTAAAATGATACCCAACATGTCACGCTTAAAAATTGCGCCCGCTCGTGGCATGGCGTCAAACTTTTACCCTTAAAAATCTCGATAGGCGACGTTTAAAAAATTCTACAGGTTGCATTTTTTGAGATGCAGAGGAGGTCTAGGGCTAGAATTATTGCTCTCGCTCTAACGATCGCGGCGATACCTCACTTGTGTGGTTTGAACACCGTTTTCATATGCGGGCGCTACTCGCGTATGCGTTTGCTTCTGCGCGCGAGCTCGTCGGGACGGGGCACTTTAAAAAAAATTTTTTTGGGTTTTCGTTTTTATTTTTATTTATTTTATAATTTTTAACACTGAAAAAAAAAAAAAAATTATCACTTTTATTCCTATTACAAGGAATGTAAACATCCCTTGTAATAGAAAAAAGCATGACAGGTCCTCTTATATATGAGATCTGGGGTCAAAAAGACCTCAGATCTCATTTTCAAGTCAAAATGTAAACAAATTAAGGGCCAGATTCAGGAAAGGTTACGCTGGCGGATCGAGTGATCCGCCAGCCTAACTGTGGCTTTGAGCCGGCGTTTCTGTTTTCTGTAACCAGAAAACAAGAAACGCCGGGTTGAAGTTCCGATGCGAGCAGCGTAACTGAGTTTCGCCATCGCATCGTTACTTCAACTTAAAAATGGCGCCGGGGGCGTTCCCGCCGATTTACGCTCAAAAAATATGTTAATGAGCGGAAATCGGCAATTCACGATCGAAATCCGGCGCGACGCAATGACGATACGACGTTTCCGGACGGGATACGCGGCGCATAGATATACCTACATGGGGCTGGAGTATCCTATGTTAGGTATAGGCGTCGTCATCGCGACGGAAAAAAAAAAAAAAAACGTCGCTTGCGTAAAACGGTCATGAATGGGAATGTGACGTCATTGACGTTCATTCACAGATTTTGGAGCATGCGCACGGGGATGTTTTGACACTCGACGCATGCGCAGTACGTTGGCGGCGGGATCGCGCGTAGTTAGCATACTACACGCCCCGTACCCGCGACATTTGAATTCCGCCGGCTCATTTGTGATGCGCTGCCGCAACTTTAAGAGCAAGTGCTTCGTGAATGACAGCACTTGCTCCTAAAATTTCGGCAGCGCAACGCAAATCAGAAGCGTTACTCCAGAGCAAAGATGCTCTGGAATACGTGAATCTGGCCCTAAATGTCTCTTTAAGACGCTGGGCGGAAATGACGTTTTGACGTCACTTCCGCCCAGCAGAGGTATGGGGACGGCTAAGGGACATTTTTTCCCTCAGTCGCATCCCCGGACAGCCAGCAAGAGGACCCGATCGCCTCCGCCGCTACCGACGGCTACGGTAAGCGGCGGAGGGCTCGGGAGAGCGGCGGGAGGGGGGGGCACCCTCTCCCGCCGCCGGTAACGGCGATCTCGCGGCGAATCCGCCGCGATGACCGCCGTTATCGTTAACAGGACCGCCCCACGAAGAGATGGATATCTCGGTTGTGGCAGCAGCTGCTGCCGTTACCGAGATATCTATCTTCAAAAAAATGACGTCTTTGGACGTGGGGCTGGTCAGAAGTGGTTAACAATATTGCCTCTCATACGCAAGTACTAGTTGTTACTACAACTCCTATTTACTACGAGCTTGACATAAGTACAAATCCCTTATAGGCCTTGTCCTAATTGTTTAAACATGTTCGTTCTAACTTTTCTATGCTAGCGGTTGATGCTATTTCATAGCATCTCACTTAGTGGCCTAATACATGCCTATATGCTCAAAATGATATGATATAGAGAACCCCCAAACTCCTGTTTGTGTGGAGTGACGCCTGGGGTCCCTTACTGATAATCACTTGCATATAGAGGTGTATTGGAATATTGACCTTGAACTATATTATATAATTTTAAACGCTAAGCTCTGGTCGCATGTTGTAATACGTCCATCCTAAAGCCCCATACACACCATCAGATAATCTGCAGATTTTTGTCTTCAGATTTACCAAAACCATTTAGTACAAGGGCCTGCCTGATTGCATACAAATTGAAACTCTTATGCCACGTACACACGATCATTTTTTGTGATGAAAAAAAACGACGTTTCAAGTGATGAAACAAAACAACGTTTTTCAAACTTCATTTTCCAAAACCACGTTGCATACACACCATAGTTTTTCCAAAATGCTCTAGCAAAGCGTGGTGACGTAAAACACGTTCGACGGCACTCTGTTCCATTGAAGCTCCGTCTCATAACTTGCCTCTGAGCATGCGCGGCTTTAAAAACATTGTTTTCAACATCGTTTTGCCCACACACCATCACTTTTTATGACACAAAAAACGACGTTTTGAAAAACGACACAAAAAATTCAAGCATGTTGGAATTTTTTTTTGGTCGTTTTTTTGAAGACAAAAAACAACGTTTTGCCCACACACGATTAATTTAAATGACGTTTTAAAAAACGTTTTTTTTCATCGCAAAAAAAGACCGTGTGTACGCGGCATTAAGGTTTGACCTCATATTAGATGGTTTTGGTAAATCTGAAGACAAAAATCTGCAGATAATCTGATGGTGTGTATGGGGCGTTAGTAGCTCAACGCCTTTCTTTAAGTGACAAGAGAGATGATGTAGAGATCCCCCAAACTCCTGTTTGCCAGGAGTGACACCTGGGGCTCAATATTGAGTTGTCACATAAAGAAGCGCGTTGAAATCCTTGCTAAGCACAGTTGTGGTTCACTCCGTTCACCAGTGCTGTTACAGGATACCACATGTGTGGGACTTTTTGGGAAAACCAAGCACCGCCTTCAGGATTTCTAAGGGTGCAAATTTTTGATTTCACTCCTCACTACCTATAAGGCCGCGCACACACGAGGAGACATGCCCGATGAAAACGGTCCGCGGACCGTTTTCATCGGACATGTCTCCTGGGATATTTTGGTCTGATGTGTGTACACACCATCAGACCAAAATCCCAGAGGACAGAGAACGCGGTGACGCCGACGCGGCGACGTGCGCAAACAAGGAAGTACAATGCTTCCACGCATGCGTCGAATCAATTCGACGCATGCGCGGGATTTCGGTCTGCTGGTTAGGTGTACTAACCAGCGGACATGTCCAACGGACAGGTTTCCAGCGGACAAGTTTCTAAGCATGCTTAGGAACTTTTGTCTGCTGGAAACATTTCCGCTAGGCCATACACACGATCGGACATGTCCGTGGAAACTGGTCTGCGGACCAGTTTCAGCAGACATGTCTCCTCGTGTGTACGCAGCCTCACAGAGATATAGGGTACTTTGGTCTGAGGTCCCAGGACCAAAGAGTCAAGAAAAAGGGGGGTTGTTGGGGCCAATTAGGACTATTTCGGTACTGGTATAAGGGTAAACAATAAGAAGGAAAAAATTAAAAGTATTACAAGATTTTATTACAAAATACAGACAAGACACATTAACATATTAAAATGATGACAGTCATCCAGTAACATCAGGACAAGGTCCCCAGAGGGGGAAAAAGGCACGATGGGTTGAAGACTGTCACAAGTTCTCAACTAGTTTTGCGGTTGGAACCGCTTCACCAGGAGATCTACAAATAGTGGACATTGAATCAATAAAAAATATATAAACAACATAAAGTTACACAGGGGAGCCACGGACAATTTTGCTCACCTGGGCAATCCCGCAAAGGGGCGGCCTCACAGTATTGAAGGCCATAAAATGTCAAAATAGCACACCCCCCCCCCCCCCAAATGACCCAATTTTGGAACGTAGACACCCCAAGCTATTTGCTGAGAGGCATGTTGAGTCCAGGGGATATTTATTTTGCCACAAGTTGCCACAAGTTTGCACAAAGTTGTCACTAAATTATATATTGCTCACACATGCCATGGTTAGATTTGGAATTGCACCCCAAAATACCTTTTACTGCTTCTCTTGAGTACGGGAATACCACACAACTTTTTGAGAGCCTAGCCACGTACGGGGCCCGGAAAAGCAAACACTGTCTTCAGGATTTCTAAGGGCATACATTTTTGATTTCACTCCTCACTACCTATCACATTTTCGAAGGCCATAAAATGCCTAGATAACACAACCCCCCCAAATGACCCAATTTTGGAAAGTAGACACCCCCAAGCTATTTGCTGAGAGGCATGGTGAGCATTTTACAGCTCTCATTTGTTTTGGAAAATGAAGAAAGAAAATGTTTTCTTTTTTCTTTTTTTCAATTTTCAAAACTTTGTGAAAAAAAGCAAGATCTGCAAAATACTCACTATACCTCTCAGCAAATAGCTTGGGGTGTCTACTTTCCAAAATGCGGGCATTTAGGGGAGGTTTGTGCCATCTGGACATTCCATGGCCTTCCAAACTGTGATGGAGTGAAATCAAGGCAGTGAGGAGTGAAATCAAAAATGTACACCCTTATAAAGCCTGAAGGCAGTGTTTGGTTTTTGGGGTCCCGTCCGCGGCTAGGCTCCCAAAAAGTCTCACACATGTGGTATCCCTGTACTCAGGAGAAGCAACATAATGTATTTTGGGGTGTAATTTGCCCATGGCATGTTTGAGCAATATATAATTTAGTGACAACTTTGTGCAAAAAAAAAATGCCTTTTTGTGCAAAAAAAAAAATGCCTTTTTGACGCAACTTGTGTCAATATATACAATTTCTTGATCATACATCACGGGACACAGAGCCTTAATTACTTAATGGGTTATGTAGTCATCACAGGTGATTGGACACTGGCAAACCCAATTAAAATTGAGTTCCTCCCCTATATAACCCCTCCCAAATGGAGAGTACCTCAGTTTTTTCACCAGTGTTAAGGTGGTTGGTCACGTTCAACATGTGCTAGGAAGATAATTTTTTATATTTACTGATTTACTGTATGTATTATCTTCCTGGACTAGGATGTCTTTCCTGGTTTTCACCACTGGAGGGAGTAAGTGCAACCTGGTGTTTTCTTACATTAAGGTGACCAGATTTTTAAAATGAAATCCGGGGACATATATTATTATATTTTTACTAGTAATGGCGGCAATCAGTGACACTCTGCCCGTCACCGCTTCCACCCACCTCACAGCCTGTCAAGTCTCACTCTCCATGCCCCGGCTACTACTGGGTGGGGAGTGGAGGAAGATCACTCCACCAGGGAAGGCAAGGAAATAAAACAGGCGGCTGGCCGGGACTTGAGCATAGACAGAAGAACATGTGGGCGAAGCTGAATGGGCACCCGAAACTGAAGAAATATTACCTCCGCTCCGACCAGCACATGATCATCAGAAAGGGGCACAGATAATGGAAAAAAATACACCCCCCTAATCTAGTAGGAGCAGTGGAGTGGGGGGGATGTAATTCAGATTTTTTTATTTTATTCTGCACTGATTGTCTTTGAAATTGCCTCAGCCCCTGTTCAAATCCAATATGGGGACAAAACTGGGGACACACTTGGTCCGGGGACAGTGTCCTCAATCTGGGGACTGTCCCCTGAAACTGGGGATGTCTAGTCACCCTATCTTACATAGCCTTCCAGGATATACATGCTCAGTGAAGTCGGTCATAATAACACCACTCACCTCCTTCCGCTGCAGGCTCTGCCACAAACGCATGCAGGGGTCCCGAGATGCCCCCCAGTAACCATTACCCACTTCCTTGTCTCCTTGGGGCCTCCATGCGCACATGCCGGAAATGATCATAAGCGCCGGAAACAATTGTTCGCTCCAGAAACAATAATTTCTGATAGGTGGAGACATGGATAGGGGGAGGGCCCAAAGTGGTTGCAGTGTCCGTGCGCAATGCAGGACACCTGTGTGCAGGTGCCAAGCACGCCAGAGCAGAGCCTTCTGTAAGCAGCATGGACACAGAGCTGTGGGCTGTAAGCATCCCTGTGGATTTAACCAGGCAAACCTAATGCTGCGTACACACAATCATTTTTCGGCATGAAAAAAACGTAATTAAAAAAATAAAATAGGATTTTTTGTACTAATCGTAAAATCCTTTTCTTTGTCGTCCATGGACGGACACAGCCTCTCAATTCTTGACAAGTGGGTTATGTTCCCTGTTTACAGGAGAGGACTAGGCAGAAACATGTTAGATATACGTTTACATGTCATTTAAACAGGACATAACCCTCCTCCCTGCAGCATGCAGCCTCAGTTCATAACAAGCAGTACAAACCTAAAAAAGGAGGGGTGGGTACTGTGTCCGTCCATGGACGACAAAGAAAAGGATTTTACGGTGAGTACAAAAAATCCTATTTTCTCTTGTCGTCCATGGACGGACACGGCCTCTCAATTCTTGACAAGTGGGACGTCCCCAAGCAGTGTGAAAAAAATGAGTGGTGGGAACAGTATCAGTGAAAAAAACACACAACTTCACCCCAAACAGGCAGAGCTCCTCAACGGAGGAGGTGCAACATTAAACAGCGGCCTTCAAAACCTTGCGACCGAAGGAAGCATCTGAAGATGCACTCACATCACCCTTGTAAAATTTTGAGAAGGTGTGCACGGATGACCAGGTTGCCGCTTTACACACCTGTGAGACTGATGCTTGATGTCGGAAAGCCCAGGAAGCACCAATTGCCCTGGTTAAATGTACCGTGACTGGAAAGGGGGGCACCCGCCCCCTAAGAGCATAAGCCTGTATGACAGTCTGTCTGATCCACCGAGAAATGGTGGCAGACGAGACCGCCAGGCCCTTTTGTGGACCAGATACCGACACAAAAGAGTGAGTCCGACCTCCGAAACGGAGCCGTAGCTGACAGGTACACCCGCAGAGCACGTACCACGTCTAAGGAATGAAGTGCAACCTCCCTATCATGCACTGGCCGTGGACACAAGGATGGAAGCACAATATCCTTGTTAAGGTGAAAAGACGAAACCACCTTCGGAAGAAAGGAAGGTCGTGGGCGTAACACCACCTTATCCTTATAGAGGACCAAGTATGGCGGCTTGCAGGACAAGGCCGCCAACTCAGAAACCCTTCTAACAGAGGTAATGGCCACCAGAAAGGCCACCTTCTGAGAAAGCGTCAAGAGAAGAATCTCTCTGATGTCCTCGAAGGGAGATTTCTGAAGAACCGAGAGCACCAGATTCAAATCTCATGGGGAAAGAGGTGGTCTACGGGGGGAAGTATATGTCAAACCCCCTGCACGAAGGTACCCACCAGGGATAGGCCACGAAAGGCTGCTGAAAGAACACGTCCAAGGCTGAAATCTGACCCTTAATGGTGCTTAACCACTTAAGCCCCGGACCAATATGCTGCAAAATGCCCAGAGGCGTTTTTACAATTCGGCACTGTGTCGCTTTAACAGACAATTGCGCGGTCGTACGACGTGGCTCCCAAACAAAATTTGCGTCCTTTTCTTCCCACAAATAGAGATTTCTTTTGATGGTATTTGATTGCCTCTGCGATTTTTATTTTTTGCGCTATAAACAAAAATACAGCGACATTTTTGAAAAAAAACTATATTTTTTACTTTTTGTTATAAGAAAAATCTAATAAACTACATTTTAGTCAAACATTTAGGCCAAAATGTATTCAGCCACATATCTTTAGTAAAAAAAAAAATCGCAATAAAAAAAAAAAATTAGCTACCTAGCGGCAACAGCGACACTAATACAGCAATCAGAAAAATTATTAGCTTAGTGATGCTGGCAATAGGGGGTGAAAGGGTTAACTAGGGCGGTGATAAAGGGGTTAAACCTTTATTAGGGGGGGTTCGGGGCTACCCTGGACCTAACACTAACTGCATGTCACACTAACTGTCACACTGACACTAAATGCAGTGATCAGTAAATATATGATCACTGCAATCAGTGACATTGTGACAGGTGGCTGGGGGGGGGGGGTGATCGGAAGGGGTTAAGTGTGCCTATGTGTGTGGTGTCAGTGTAGTGTTGGTGCGACTTACTGTGATGTCTTCTCTCCTCTTGGCGGATTAAAATACCGCTGAGAGGAGAGCTGACATCACTTCCTCTGCCTGTGTTTACATTATACAGGCAGAGGAAGTGACACCGCAGAGGCTCAGGGGATTGGCTGGGAGCGATCACGAGGGGGCGGACAAAAACGAACAGCCGCCCCCTTGTCCAGGAACGCTCCCGGAGGTAAGACGCCCGCCGCACGCAGCGGAGGGGGGTCTCGATCAGACCCGCAAGAAGGCAGGGACGTACATGTACGCCCATCTGCCTGTACGTGCCATTCTGTGGACGTACATAGTCGTGCGGCAGGCGTTAAGCGGTTAAGGCAAGCTTCTGGTCCACCCCGCGCTGTAAGAACAGCAGGATCTTGGACTCCAAATACGTCAGTGGATGCCAACTTATCTCTTCACACAAAGAGATGTAGGCTTTCCAAGTGCGAGTGAGTGAGTGAGTGAGCTGAATCGCCTCTGGGCGAAGACTTTCATGGCCAAAACATAGTTGGAATGACAGAGTCGGAAAGACCTCGGTCCCTTAGAACCTGGGTTTCAATAGCCATGCCGTTACAGCGACTGTAAAGCAGGATGGAGTACAGGACCTTGAGACAGGTCCTCCTGCTTTGGCAGCCGCCAAGGCGCATCCGCCACTAGGCGCACAAAATCTGCGTACCAGGGACGCCGGGGCCAATCCAGGACGATTAGAATCATCGGAATCCCCTCGGACTTCACTCTGCAGAGAAGACGAGGCAGCAACTTCAATGGGGGAAAGGCATAGATTAATCGGTACAGTCCCCACGGGGCTACCAACGCATCTGACGCGTCCGCCCAGAAATCTCTGGACCTGGCCACGAACCTCGACACCTTGCGATTGAGCCGAGAGGCCAGGTGATCCACATCTGGTGTTCTCCATCTCCTGCAGAGGAGTTGAAACACCTCCAGATGCAGTGACCACTGTCCCTTGTCCAGCATCTGGCGGCTCAGGTAGTCTGCCTGCCAGTTCTCCATGCCTGGAATGTAGACGGCCGACAGAGCCAGCGCGCTTCTTTCTGCCCATCTTAGGATGTGAGCGACCTCGGACGCTGCCGCCGAGCTCCGAATTCCCCCCTGATGGTTGATATAAGCCATCGCCGTGGCGTTGTTCGACTGGATCCTGATCGGGCAGCCTTGCAACCTCCTTGACCACGAGGAGAGACATAGCCTTATCGCCTGAAGTTCCAAGACATTGATCGGTAGACAGGACTCTTCTAGAGTCCAATGACCCTGGGCCGACTGGACCCCCCAGACACCCCCCCAGCCTGTGATGCTGGCGTCCGTCATAACCACCGTCCACTGAAAGGGGAGAAAGGACTTCCCTGACTGAAGAGCCGGGGATCTCAGCCACCAGGTCAGAGAAGCCCCGACCAGGTGGCTGACCTGAATCTGTCGATCCAGCGACAATGGAGATCTGTTCCACTTGGACATTATCTCCCTCTGTAGAACGCGAGTGTGGAACTGGATGTACGGTACTGACTCGAACGAGGCAACCATAAGGGCCCAGAACTCGCATACAAAACCGGAGAGACGACCATTTGCGGGATGTCAGAAGTCTCACAGCAGACTGGAGGGTCTGCAATTTTTCCAGGGGTAGAAAGACCTCGCTTCCGAGGAGTCCAGAATCAACCCCAGATATTCCAAACGCTAAGTCGGAACCAGGAACGACTTCTGAATATTTAACACCCACCCGAATTCTTGGAGGGTTTGACTGGTTATAGACACGTCCTCCCTTCATTCTGAGCCAGAAGCTGCTCTCAGAAGAAGATCGTCCAAGTAACCCACGATGGCAATGCCTCGCTGTCTCAGCAAAGCTAGGAACGGCACGAGCACCTTGGTAAAAACCCTCGGTGCTGACGTCAGGCCAAAAGGGAGGGCCACAAACTGATAGTGGTCCTCCCCGATCGCAAAGCGCAGAAACCTCTGGTGACTTGCGCAGATTGGGACATGCAAGCATGCGTCCTTAATGTCCAAGGATGCCAGAAAGTCCCCTGGGTGGCTGTCAGGAGAGGTTATAGATCAGTACTGTGTGACTGCATAGAGGAGACCAAACAAAGAGATAGTGAAGTGAAGAGGTGTTTATTTACAAAATAAGTGGGGACAACTAGTGAGAAACAGCAAACAGTATATACAAACAAAAGGGGATACCGTATTCATAAATCAAGCCAGGCCGAGGTCATACACATGGGATGTCAGCAGATAGGTGAGGATGGGGACGGAACAGAGCAGGGAGAGGATGGATGGACAAGCTGCGGGGTAAGACTCCAGGGAAGACAGGAACCAGGATACAGGGCGGAAGAGTCCAGGCAGGGATCAGGATCAAGGATCACGGAACAGGGTCAAGGCTCAGAATCAGGATCCAAAAGACAGGGTCAGGATACAGGCTCAGGTCAGGAAGGAATGAAGATACCAGGGCGAGCTCTGCTTGAGCTCGCCGGGTATAAATAGAGCTGCTGATTAAGTTCATGTTACAGCTGAGCGCAAGAAAGGTTGTGTGCTCCAAACTGTCAGGATCCATCCGCTGGTGGAGGCCAGTACTGCGTCCCAAAGGTGATATACCAGCAGGGTGAAGTTCCCCTGACAGCTCCAAACTGGCAGGAGACCCCTGCTGGTGGGACGCAGCACTGCAAGACAGTACATAAATAGCACCAGCGGATGGAACCTTTCCTGACAGTGGCTCAGCTACCACCGAGCAAATTGATTCCATGCGGAACTTCCTTACTTTCACAAAGATGTTCAGAGCCTTGAGGTCCAGTATCGGATGGACCCGTCCTTCTTCGGGACCACAAACAGATTCGAGTAAAAACCCTGAAACCTCTAGTCTTGTGGAACCGGTAAAATTACTCCGCAACCTAGCAGGTCCCTTACTGGCCCCAACAGCTGGTAGAAGAGGGAGACTTGAGGGAAAGAATCTGTTCGGGGGATAGGGAAGAAACTCTATCTTGTACCCCAAAAAACCCACCTCGCCGACCCTGTCGGAGAGCAGAGAGGTTCACCGAGCTGTGAACCTGCGGAGCAGTTCCCCCACCCATGAGTCGGGAAGGGGCAGGCCTTCATTCAGTTGTGGACTTGGGTGCCGGCTTGTTCGGCTTAAGCACCCAGGGACGTTTCTGTCCCCCAGCTGAGCCCTTGTTGGTCTGGGAGGGTTTACCCGCGGGCTCTGACTGATGAAAATACTGCTTCGGTGTAGGAAAAAAAGGACACGGGTTGCGGCGGGGTTCCTTTCCCTTGGAGGACTAAGGGAGGAGAGTGCTCTTCCCTCCTGTGACATCCTTGATAATGTCGTCCAGTGAAGACCCAAAAAGCCTCCCACCCTTGAAGGGTAAATCCGCCAGGGCCTTCTTAGAGGCCTGGTCCACAGACCAGCATTTTAGTCAAAGCAGGCGGTGTAAAAACCATCGCCGAAACAGAAGCCCTGGATATCAAGGGTGCTAGATCTAGTGAAGCATCACAAACATAGACAAGGCCCTGGACCAGCTGGTCAGCCAGTCTAATTACCTCGGATGGGAGCTGGTGCTCCTCCGTGGACTGGCGCAAAATTTTTGCCCACTCAGTAAGTGTCTGAGACACCAGGCTAGTGGCCACAATAGGCCGTAAGGCAGACCCCAGCATGGTAAACATGGAGCGGGTCAGTGCTTCGGATCTTCTATCAGTCTGATCCTTAAAAGCAGGAGTTCCCTCTATAGGGAGAGTGGTCACCTTGTTTAAATGGGCGACTGGAGGGTCCACCACCGGAGGAGAAGTCCACTTCTTTAAAAGGTTCTCCTCAAAGGGGTACCGAACCGCCAGGCGGTGAGGGACTACAAAAGCCTTATGCGGCTTTTCCCATTCCGCATCAATGAATTTATCAAAGAAAGACACATAAGGAAAAACCTTAACAGAGCGGTCTGATTTGTGTGACCCAAAGGAGACCAAGCCCTCAGCGGATACCTCAGCTGCACTATCCAGCTTAAGGGAGTCCCTTAAAGCATTGATAAGCTCCCTGACAAGTGCCTTATCATGCCGTGACCCAGTTACAGTGTCTTCCTCAGGAAGGTCCTGGTCCACATCCTCAGATAAAACAGAACCAGGCACCTGAGCCGCAGCCGGGTCCTGGTCTGAATCTGAACATTCAGACCAGGACCCGGCTGCGGATTCATGGAGATAGCGGAGGGAGGGGGCGCTTTTACCTTTTTTTTTTTTTACCTTACTGCCTCACGCCGCTTCCACCCTGGCCACAATTTCTCCAGGACTGCCGACAAAGAGTCTATAGTGAGTGCAGGAGCAGAAGTACCAGCTGCCTCTGCCATACTGGGGGAAGAAGGACCAGATACTGACTCCATTCCTTTAGGAAAAAACTCCCAGGGCCCAGTTTTCAGAATGAGTATAAAAAAACACCCACCACTCCTGCTGCGCTGACCGGGGGGGGGGGTTATCCTGGGGACTTACCACACCGGAGGACGGCTCAGCACCGCTGCCCGTGTCCCACACACCGCTGTGTATGTGTGAGGAGAAGCTGTGAGGTAGCCGTGAGGTGCTGCGTGTGAAGAACGGTGATTCGCGCCGTAAAAGCCACTGCTAGAGGCCGAGGACTCAGGCAAGATGGCCGCCGAGCACAGTAAATGGAGCCTGGCGCGGCTACAACAAAATGACCACCAATGGGATTTCCAATGTAAACTAAAAATCCACAAAAAAATGGCGCCAGCGTCGTCAGAACAGCGGCAAAACAGTCTTTTAAACACATTTAAGTACACGAAGGGATGGAAAGATGAAGCAACTGTTTTTAAAATATAGGTACTGATAAGAAACAGGGGGGGCACAATTTTTCAAAAAAATTTATACTAAACAGAGTTAGGGGTTGGGGGCACAGGACCACAAATGGGAATGGATGTTGCATGGTATGAAAGGGAAGGATGGCAGTTAGTGGTCACAAGCACAGCCCCAGGGGAGGGCCTAGATAGGCACAGGAAGAAGGGGGAGGGCGAGGGGGGGAGGGAGATGGGGGGGGTTGAGGGAGGGAAAAACAAAATCTTATAAAAGCACAAAAACACGATTAATACATGTAACGTTACACCTAAAAAACACGGAAAACTTGGATAAGGGAAGCTGGAATAAAAAAACAAAAACAAGGGTGTTTCACAAAATTTTTGTAAAATACATTCAAAATAGATATTCAAATTAGATACACTCTTGATATTCTTGTTAGGCGGATCAGGGGCAGAGATGTTGGAAAATGGCTAGAGGACGGTGATGCAGGTGTAAAGCTGCCCTTCTGGTCTTTCCTTTTTTTTTTTTTTGTGGTTTTCCTCCTCTCTTGGGTACTGCGGAACTGCTGCATGCTTGGTTAGCGGGATGCTGCTCCGCAGGGTCCTCTCTTTGGCCCAACTGGAGGTGGTCTCCTCTTCATTTAAATTGTTAAGGGATCCTCTCTTGCATATATACCCCCTCTTTTTCACTGCAGCTCGGGCTATATCTCTTACATTTACAAGCTTCCTTAGGTGATATGAGGCCAAAAACACTTAAAATAGGATCCTGGAATGTTCGGGGGATGGGTGACCCGGTTAAAAGAGCCACAATTTTCTCTATGCTGGAGTGGCATAGAGTGGAGCTAATTTGCCTGCAAGAGACGCACCTTACAAGGGAAACAAAGTTAAAGTTAAAAAATAGAAAATATCCATATCAGTATCATTCGGTCCACTCCTCCTATTCTAGGGGGGTGAGCATAATGGTGAAAAAAGGGGTGTCTTTTGCATGCAAGGAGCTCAAAATAGATGAATTGGGCCGCTACATATTCCTGCACTGTTTAATAGAGAATGTACCATTCGTATTGGCCAATATTTACATCCCGCCACCTTTCAAAATGGAGATCTTGTACAAATTAATGGAATTTGTAATACATAAGGAAAACATCCCTGTAATAGCAATAGGGGACTTCAATGTGACACTGAACAGAACAAAGGATAGATTTCCACCAGGGCTGCGGGGAGATAGCAGAGAGAGGGACACTTAAACCAATTTCTGGTTGGATGGTGTGACATGTGGAGAACAAGATACCCAGAGGTGCGCCAGTATTCTTGTTTCTCGAGCACACATTCCACCTTGTCTAGAATAGACATGGCCCTGGGGAATGGGGCAAGCGTACAGTTAGTGGGCGAAATTGCCTATTATCCAAGAGGTGTGTCGGACCACTCTCCACTGGTATTGACATTGAATATAGGGAGGAAATGTCCCATGAACAACTGGAAAATAAGTCCATTCTGGCTGGAACTTATGGGAAAGCCGGAGGAGGTAGATATAAAATTAAGAGAGTTCCTGGACTTTAATCTGGGGACAGTGTCGGTGGGAGTGGTCTGGGACACCTTGAAGGCTTTCCTTAGGGGGTTATTGATTCAACAGTTTGCCAGGATCAAGAAAAACTCTAGGGACTGGGAAGATAAAATTAGGAAAGAAGTTCTGGAGGCAGAAAAACAATTTGTAGAGGACCCCTCTTCGATCAAACAAAAAAGATGGCTCGAAACAACAAGAGTATAAGACTGTAATTGATAGAAAAGTGGAGACTAAACGTCTATTTCAGAGCCAAAGTTTATTTGCGGAGGGGGAGAGTGTAGGCCACACATTGGCACTTTTAGCCAAAACTAACTCGACCTCCTCCAACATACTTGCAATTCGGACAGCAACGGGGGAGACATCCTCGCAAACATCTGTAATCTTGGACACATTTGAGGCATATTACCAGGAGTTATACAAGTCAAAAAGTAGGGGTGAAACGCCACAAATGAACGAATTCCTAAGGAAAATAGAAACACCAGCTCTATCAGAGGAGGATAGAAGGTCCATAGAAGCCCCTATAACCTTAGAGGAATTACAACAGGCATTGGGGGGATGACCAATCAGAAATCCCCAGGACCAGACGGTCTACCAGCAGAAATTTACAAACAGTATAGCGAGGTGCTGCTCCCAGAACTGCTTAAGGCGCTAAATTGGGCACTAGAAGGGGGAAGCTACCCGCTTCAATGTCAGAAGCCATCATTATAGTACTACAAAAGGAAGGGAAAGATCCACTGGACACAGCATCTTACAGACCAATATCCCTGTTATGCTCCGACGTGAAATTACTGGCAAGGGTGCTGGCTGCCAGGATAAATAAATGTATCCAAAAACTTATACACACTGATCAGTCTGGTTTTATACCCAACAGATCAACCAGCATTAATATTAGAAGATTGTATCTGAATCTACAAACGCCAACAGTGAACGTGGGAGACAAAGCCATCTTGTCTCTGGACGCCACCAAGGCGTTTGATAGCCTTGAGTGGAACTATCTTTGGCATGTCCTGGAAAAATTCGGATTTGGCCCCACCTTCATTACTTGGATAAAAACGCTTTATAGCTCTCCAAGAGCAAAAATAAGAATTAACAATGTATATTCGCGGTAATTTAAGCTAGAAAGGGGGACAAGACAGGGATGTCCCCTGTCGCCTCTTCTTTTCGCTTTAGCAATAGAGCCACTGGCTATTGCGATTAGAAGCAACCAGGATATACAGGGCTTCCAGAGAAGGGCAGGAGAGGAAAAAACAGCACGTTATGCAGATGACATCCTGCTCTTCCTGGGGGACTCCACAAAGTCCTTAAATAAGGCACTAGAGATAGTGGAGGCTTTTGGTCGACTTTCGGGCCTAGTGATCAACTGGGAAAAATCTGTACTTTTACCGGTGGACTCAGCGGGAAACATGGTATGTGCAGAAATACCCCAATTGAAAATAGTGGAAAAGATGGAATATCTGGGTATAGTTGTAACTTGTGACCCAGAACAGTACATAAGTAACAATCTAGAGCCACTCCTGGTCAAACTTAAAAGGAAAGCAGATATCTGGGGCAGGCTTCCATTATCGGTAGCTAGGCGCAGTAACCTCATAAAAATGATCTGGATGCCACAATTGCTGTATGTATTTCACAATTCACCGGTATGGATAGGAAAGGCATGGTTTCAAAAAATAGAGTCCCTCTTTAGGGAACTGATCTGGAAGAAGGGGAAAGCCAGAATTAGTCTCCAGACATTACAATTGCCAACAAATAAGGGAGGCCTGGCAGTTCCACACCCCCATAGCTACTTTTTAACAGCTCAACTACAGCACCTGGCAGGGTGTGGCACCATAGGAGAAGGGAATGCCAGTGGGAAAATGATGTTGATTGGGTCCCCACACGGGTCCATGATAGAAACCTTGGAGGCTGACTCCTTCCCAGTTAAGAACTCAACGCTGAACTTGGTCAGCCCTGGGTTACAAGGGGTTAACAGAATACTCCCCACTCTGGGGCAACAAAAACCTGCAGGAGATTGTAAACATGGGGAAGCTGAAAGAATGGGAAAAGCTAGGTATACCTAGATTGGAACAATTATTCACAGATGACACATTGAAGCCCTTTTCAGTACTAAGGGAAGAATATGCCATATCAAACTCCCTGTTTTACACCTACCTACAGATCAGGCATGCCCTACAGGCTCAATTTACGATGGACCCGGTAAGAAGGCAAAAAGTTTTCCATCTCCAACGGTTAATTGAGTCTGACATATCTAAGGGAACCATCTCGGACTTGTATGCAAAGTTGAGCGATAGGTATACAGGGTCTGTAGGGGGAGAAAGACTAAAAAAAAATAAACAAAGGTGGGAGGAAGATATAGGTCAAATAACAAATGAGCAATGGGAACAGATACTCGCGGCAGGGAAACTAGTGTCACTTGCCCCATCACAGAGAGTCTCACACCTGTTTCTACTTCATAGAGCTTATTACACACCAAAGAGGTTATATAAGTTTGGAAGGAAAGCAGACGACAAATGCCCCAGATGTCAAATTACAGGAGATCTTATACACATGTTGTGGAAATGCCTGAAGTTACATAGATACTGGGTTAAAGTATTAGAGATCATAAACACCACCTTAGGGATCAAGTTGGCACTGGAGGCCAGGGTCTGTCTATTGAGGTGTATAGAGGAGAGGTTTGAGCAATGAGGCAGAAAGGAAGCAGCTATAAGCTATGCCTGTTTCAAGCCAGGAAATTGATAGCACAAAAGTGGCAGGCAGAGAAACCCCCCACAGTAACAGAATGGGTAAACGTGATAAATGCCACAGTATGGAAGGAGAAAGCAACTCTAACCAGACAAGGCAACTTTAATAAATTTAAAATGCTGTGGGAGCCATGGCTGAATAGAATGGGATGCCCACCCTAAGTAGAGGTGAGGAACATAGATGGGTGAATGGGGAGAGGTATGTGTGCAAGAGCGAGGTAACAGTGAGAGAGATAGAAATACCTAAGAGACAACATGGTGATAATTGGGTAAAAAGGTATTAAGGGAAAGGTAAAAGGTAAAAGGAGAGAAAAGAAACAAAAAAAAACAAAAAGGAAAAGCGGTAATTATAGTAAAGTGTGCTTATATGAGTATATATAAGATAACACAACCCCCCCAAATGACCCAATTTTGGAAAGTAGACACCCCCAAGCTATTTGCTGAGAGGCATGGTGAGCATTTTACAGCTCTCATTTGTTTTGGAAAATGAAGAAAGAAAATGTTTTCTTTTTTCTTTTTTTCAATTTTCAAAACTTTGTGAAAAAAAGCAAGATCTGCAAAATACTCACTATACCTCTCAGCAAATAGCTTGGGGTGTCTACTTTCCAAAATGCGGGCATTTAGGGGAGGTTTGTGCCATCTGGACATTCCATGGCCTTCCAAACTGTGATGGAGTGAAATCAAGGCAGTGAGGAGTGAAATCAAAAATGTACACCCTTATAAAGCCTGAAGGCAGTGTTTGGTTTTTGGGGTCCCGTCCGCGGCTAGGCTCCCAAAAAGTCTCACACATGTGGTATCCCTGTACTCAGGAGAAGCAACATAATGTATTTTGGGGTGTAATTTGCCCATGGCATGTTTGAGCAATATATAATTTAGTGACAACTTTGTGCAAAAAAAAAATGCCTTTTTGTGCAAAAAAAAAAATGCCTTTTTGACGCAACTTGTGTCAATATATACAATTTCTTGATCATACATCACGGGACACAGAGCCTTAATTACTTAATGGGTTATGTAGTCATCACAGGTGATTGGACACTGGCAAACCCAATTAAAATTGAGTTCCTCCCCTATATAACCCCTCCCAAATGGAGAGTACCTCAGTTTTTTCACCAGTGTTAAGGTGGTTGGTCACGTTCAACATGTGCTAGGAAGATAATTTTTTATATTTACTGATTTACTGTATGTATTATCTTCCTGGACTAGGATGTCTTTCCTGGTTTTCACCACTGGAGGGAGTAAGTGCAACCTGGTGTTTTCTTACATTAAGGTGACCAGATTTTTAAAATGAAATCCGGGGACATATATTATTATATTTTTACTAGTAATGGCGGCAATCAGTGACACTCTGCCCGTCACCGCTTCCACCCACCTCACAGCCTGTCAAGTCTCACTCTCCATGCCCCGGCTACTACTGGGTGGGGAGTGGAGGAAGATCACTCCACCAGGGAAGGCAAGGAAATAAAACAGGCGGCTGGCCGGGACTTGAGCATAGACAGAAGAACATGTGGGCGAAGCTGAATGGGCACCCGAAACTGAAGAAATATTACCTCCGCTCCGACCAGCACATGATCATCAGAAAGGGGCACAGATAATGGAAAAAAATACACCCCCCTAATCTAGTAGGAGCAGTGGAGTGGGGGGGATGTAATTCAGATTTTTTTATTTTATTCTGCACTGATTGTCTTTGAAATTGCCTCAGCCCCTGTTCAAATCCAATATGGGGACAAAACTGGGGACACACTTGGTCCGGGGACAGTGTCCTCAATCTGGGGACTGTCCCCTGAAACTGGGGATGTCTAGTCACCCTATCTTACATAGCCTTCCAGGATATACATGCTCAGTGAAGTCGGTCATAATAACACCACTCACCTCCTTCCGCTGCAGGCTCTGCCACAAACGCATGCAGGGGTCCCGAGATGCCCCCCAGTAACCATTACCCACTTCCTTGTCTCCTTGGGGCCTCCATGCGCACATGCCGGAAATGATCATAAGCGCCGGAAACAATTGTTCGCTCCAGAAACAATAATTTCTGATAGGTGGAGACATGGATAGGGGGAGGGCCCAAAGTGGTTGCAGTGTCCGTGCGCAATGCAGGACACCTGTGTGCAGGTGCCAAGCACGCCAGAGCAGAGCCTTCTGTAAGCAGCATGGACACAGAGCTGTGGGCTGTAAGCATCCCTGTGGATTTAACCAGGCAAACCTAATGCTGCGTACACACAATCATTTTTCGGCATGAAAAAAACGTAATTAAAAAAATAAAATAGGATTTTTTGTACTAATCGTAAAATCCTTTTCTTTGTCGTCCATGGACGGACACAGCCTCTCAATTCTTGACAAGTGGGTTATGTTCCCTGTTTACAGGAGAGGACTAGGCAGAAACATGTTAGATATACGTTTACATGTCATTTAAACAGGACATAACCCTCCTCCCTGCAGCATGCAGCCTCAGTTCATAACAAGCAGTACAAACCTAAAAAAGGAGGGGTGGGTACTGTGTCCGTCCATGGACGACAAAGAAAAGGATTTTACGGTGAGTACAAAAAATCCTATTTTCTCTTGTCGTCCATGGACGGACACGGCCTCTCAATTCTTGACAAGTGGGACGTCCCCAAGCAGTGTGAAAAAAATGAGGGGTGGGAACAGTATCAGTGAAAAAAACACACAACTTCACCCCAAACAGGCAGAGCTCCTCAACGGAGGAGGTGCAACATTAAACAGCGGCCTTCAAAACCTTGCGACCGAAGGAAGCATCTGAAGATGCACTCACATCACCCTTGTAAAATTTTGAGAAGGTGTGCACGGATGACCAGGTTGCCGCTTTACACACCTGTGAGACTGATGCTTGATGTCGGAAAGCCCAGGAAGCACCAATTGCCCTGGTTAAATGTACCGTGACTGGAAAGGGGGGCACCCGCCCCCTAAGAGCATAAGCCTGTATGACAGTCTGTCTGATCCACCGAGAAATGGTGGCAGACGAGACCGCCAGGCCCTTTTGTGGACCAGATACCGACACAAAAGAGTGAGTCCGACCTCCGAAACGGAGCCGTAGCTGACAGGTACACCCGCAGAGCACGTACCACGTCTAAGGAATGAAGTGCAACCTCCCTATCATGCACTGGCCGTGGACACAAGGATGGAAGCACAATATCCTTGTTAAGGTGAAAAGACGAAACCACCTTCGGAAGAAAGGAAGGTCGTGGGCGTAACACCACCTTATCCTTATAGAGGACCAAGTATGGCGGCTTGCAGGACAAGGCCGCCAACTCAGAAACCCTTCTAACAGAGGTAATGGCCACCAGAAAGGCCACCTTCTGAGAAAGCGTCAAGAGAAGAATCTCTCTGATGTCCTCGAAGGGAGATTTCTGAAGAACCGAGAGCACCAGATTCAAATCTCATGGGGAAAGAGGTGGTCTACGGGGGGAAGTATATGTCAAACCCCCTGCACGAAGGTACCCACCAGGGATAGGCCACGAAAGGCTGCTGAAAGAACACGTCCAAGGCTGAAATCTGACCCTTAATGGTGCTTAACCACTTAAGCCCCGGACCAATATGCTGCAAAATGCCCAGAGGCGTTTTTACAATTCGGCACTGTGTCGCTTTAACAGACAATTGCGCGGTCGTACGACGTGGCTCCCAAACAAAATTTGCGTCCTTTTCTTCCCACAAATAGAGATTTCTTTTGATGGTATTTGATTGCCTCTGCGATTTTTATTTTTTGCGCTATAAACAAAAATACAGCGACATTTTTGAAAAAAAACTATATTTTTTACTTTTTGTTATAAGAAAAATCTAATAAACTACATTTTAGTCAAACATTTAGGCCAAAATGTATTCAGCCACATATCTTTAGTAAAAAAAAAAATCGCAATAAAAAAAAAAAATTAGCTACCTAGCGGCAACAGCGACACTAATACAGCAATCAGAAAAATTATTAGCTTAGTGATGCTGGCAATAGGGGGTGAAAGGGTTAACTAGGGCGGTGATAAAGGGGTTAAACCTTTATTAGGGGGGGTTCGGGGCTACCCTGGACCTAACACTAACTGCATGTCACACTAACTGTCACACTGACACTAAATGCAGTGATCAGTAAATATATGATCACTGCAATCAGTGACATTGTGACAGGTGGCTGGGGGGGGGGGGTGATCGGAAGGGGTTAAGTGTGCCTATGTGTGTGGTGTCAGTGTAGTGTTGGTGCGACTTACTGTGATGTCTTCTCTCCTCTTGGCGGATTAAAATACCGCTGAGAGGAGAGCTGACATCACTTCCTCTGCCTGTGTTTACATTATACAGGCAGAGGAAGTGACACCGCAGAGGCTCAGGGGATTGGCTGGGAGCGATCACGAGGGGGCGGACAAAAACGAACAGCCGCCCCCTTGTCCAGGAACGCTCCCGGAGGTAAGACGCCCGCCGCACGCAGCGGAGGGGGGTCTCGATCAGACCCGCAAGAAGGCAGGGACGTACATGTACGCCCATCTGCCTGTACGTGCCATTCTGTGGACGTACATAGTCGTGCGGCAGGCGTTAAGCGGTTAAGGCAAGCTTCTGGTCCACCCCGCGCTGTAAGAACAGCAGGATCTTGGACTCCAAATACGTCAGTGGATGCCAACTTATCTCTTCACACAAAGAGATGTAGGCTTTCCAAGTGCGAGTGAGTGAGTGAGTGAGCTGAATCGCCTCTGGGCGAAGACTTTCATGGCCAAAACATAGTTGGAATGACAGAGTCGGAAAGACCTCGGTCCCTTAGAACCTGGGTTTCAATAGCCATGCCGTTACAGCGACTGTAAAGCAGGATGGAGTACAGGACCTTGAGACAGGTCCTCCTGCTTTGGCAGCCGCCAAGGCGCATCCGCCACTAGGCGCACAAAATCTGCGTACCAGGGACGCCGGGGCCAATCCAGGACGATTAGAATCATCGGAATCCCCTCGGACTTCACTCTGCAGAGAAGACGAGGCAGCAACTTCAATGGGGGAAAGGCATAGATTAATCGGTACAGTCCCCACGGGGCTACCAACGCATCTGACGCGTCCGCCCAGAAATCTCTGGACCTGGCCACGAACCTCGACACCTTGCGATTGAGCCGAGAGGCCAGGTGATCCACATCTGGTGTTCTCCATCTCCTGCAGAGGAGTTGAAACACCTCCAGATGCAGTGACCACTGTCCCTTGTCCAGCATCTGGCGGCTCAGGTAGTCTGCCTGCCAGTTCTCCATGCCTGGAATGTAGACGGCCGACAGAGCCAGCGCGCTTCTTTCTGCCCATCTTAGGATGTGAGCGACCTCGGACGCTGCCGCCGAGCTCCGAATTCCCCCCTGATGGTTGATATAAGCCATCGCCGTGGCGTTGTTCGACTGGATCCTGATCGGGCAGCCTTGCAACCTCCTTGACCACGAGGAGAGACATAGCCTTATCGCCTGAAGTTCCAAGACATTGATCGGTAGACAGGACTCTTCTAGAGTCCAATGACCCTGGGCCGACTGGACCCCCCAGACACCCCCCCAGCCTGTGATGCTGGCGTCCGTCATAACCACCGTCCACTGAAAGGGGAGAAAGGACTTCCCTGACTGAAGAGCCGGGGATCTCAGCCACCAGGTCAGAGAAGCCCCGACCAGGTGGCTGACCTGAATCTGTCGATCCAGCGACAATGGAGATCTGTTCCACTTGGACATTATCTCCCTCTGTAGAACGCGAGTGTGGAACTGGATGTACGGTACTGACTCGAACGAGGCAACCATAAGGGCCCAGAACTCGCATACAAAACCGGAGAGACGACCATTTGCGGGATGTCAGAAGTCTCACAGCAGACTGGAGGGTCTGCAATTTTTCCAGGGGTAGAAAGACCTCGCTTCCGAGGAGTCCAGAATCAACCCCAGATATTCCAAACGCTAAGTCGGAACCAGGAACGACTTCTGAATATTTAACACCCACCCGAATTCTTGGAGGGTTTGACTGGTTATAGACACGTCCTCCCTTCATTCTGAGCCAGAAGCTGCTCTCAGAAGAAGATCGTCCAAGTAACCCACGATGGCAATGCCTCGCTGTCTCAGCAAAGCTAGGAACGGCACGAGCACCTTGGTAAAAACCCTCGGTGCTGACGTCAGGCCAAAAGGGAGGGCCACAAACTGATAGTGGTCCTCCCCGATCGCAAAGCGCAGAAACCTCTGGTGACTTGCGCAGATTGGGACATGCAAGCATGCGTCCTTAATGTCCAAGGATGCCAGAAAGTCCCCTGGGTGGCTGTCAGGAGAGGTTATAGATCAGTACTGTGTGACTGCATAGAGGAGACCAAACAAAGAGATAGTGAAGTGAAGAGGTGTTTATTTACAAAATAAGTGGGGACAACTAGTGAGAAACAGCAAACAGTATATACAAACAAAAGGGGATACCGTATTCATAAATCAAGCCAGGCCGAGGTCATACACATGGCATGTCAGCAGATAGGTGAGGATGGGGACGGAACAGAGCAGGGAGAGGATGGATGGACAAGCTGCGGGGTAAGACTCCAGGGAAGACAGGAACCAGGATACAGGGCGGAAGAGTCCAGGCAGGGATCAGGATCAAGGATCACGGAACAGGGTCAAGGCTCAGAATCAGGATCCAAAAGACAGGGTCAGGATACAGGCTCAGGTCAGGAAGGAATGAAGATACCAGGGCGAGCTCTGCTTGAGCTCGCCGGGTATAAATAGAGCTGCTGATTAAGTTCATGTTACAGCTGAGCGCAAGAAAGGTTGTGTGCTCCAAACTGTCAGGATCCATCCGCTGGTGGAGGCCAGTACTGCGTCCCAAAGGTGATATACCAGCAGGGTGAAGTTCCCCTGACAGCTCCAAACTGGCAGGAGACCCCTGCTGGTGGGACGCAGCACTGCAAGACAGTACATAAATAGCACCAGCGGATGGAACCTTTCCTGACAGTGGCTCAGCTACCACCGAGCAAATTGATTCCATGCGGAACTTCCTTACTTTCACAAAGATGTTCAGAGCCTTGAGGTCCAGTATCGGATGGACCCGTCCTTCTTCGGGACCACAAACAGATTCGAGTAAAAACCCTGAAACCTCTAGTCTTGTGGAACCGGTAAAATTACTCCGCAACCTAGCAGGTCCCTTACTGGCCCCAACAGCTGGTAGAAGAGGGAGACTTGAGGGAAAGAATCTGTTCGGGGGATAGGGAAGAAACTCTATCTTGTACCCCAAAAAACCCACCTCGCCGACCCTGTCGGAGAGCAGAGAGGTTCACCGAGCTGTGAACCTGCGGAGCAGTTCCCCCACCCATGAGTCGGGAAGGGGCAGGCCTTCATTCAGTTGTGGACTTGGGTGCCGGCTTGTTCGGCTTAAGCACCCAGGGACGTTTCTGTCCCCCAGCTGAGCCCTTGTTGGTCTGGGAGGGTTTACCCGCGGGCTCTGACTGATGAAAATACTGCTTCGGTGTAGGAAAAAAAGGACACGGGTTGCGGCGGGGTTCCTTTCCCTTGGAGGACTAAGGGAGGAGAGTGCTCTTCCCTCCTGTGACATCCTTGATAATGTCGTCCAGTGAAGACCCAAAAAGCCTCCCACCCTTGAAGGGTAAATCCGCCAGGGCCTTCTTAGAGGCCTGGTCCACAGACCAGCATTTTAGTCAAAGCAGGCGGTGTAAAAACCATCGCCGAAACAGAAGCCCTGGATATCAAGGGTGCTAGATCTAGTGAAGCATCACAAACATAGACAAGGCCCTGGACCAGCTGGTCAGCCAGTCTAATTACCTCGGATGGGAGCTGGTGCTCCTCCGTGGACTGGCGCAAAATTTTTGCCCACTCAGTAAGTGTCTGAGACACCAGGCTAGTGGCCACAATAGGCCGTAAGGCAGACCCCAGCATGGTAAACATGGAGCGGGTCAGTGCTTCGGATCTTCTATCAGTCTGATCCTTAAAAGCAGGAGTTCCCTCTATAGGGAGAGTGGTCACCTTGTTTAAATGGGCGACTGGAGGGTCCACCACCGGAGGAGAAGTCCACTTCTTTAAAAGGTTCTCCTCAAAGGGGTACCGAACCGCCAGGCGGTGAGGGACTACAAAAGCCTTATGCGGCTTTTCCCATTCCGCATCAATGAATTTATCAAAGAAAGACACATAAGGAAAAACCTTAACAGAGCGGTCTGATTTGTGTGACCCAAAGGAGACCAAGCCCTCAGCGGATACCTCAGCTGCACTATCCAGCTTAAGGGAGTCCCTTAAAGCATTGATAAGCTCCCTGACAAGTGCCTTATCATGCCGTGACCCAGTTACAGTGTCTTCCTCAGGAAGGTCCTGGTCCACATCCTCAGATAAAACAGAACCAGGCACCTGAGCCGCAGCCGGGTCCTGGTCTGAATCTGAACATTCAGACCAGGACCCGGCTGCGGATTCATGGAGATAGCGGAGGGAGGGGGCGCTTTTACCTTTTTTTTTTTTTACCTTACTGCCTCACGCCGCTTCCACCCTGGCCACAATTTCTCCAGGACTGCCGACAAAGAGTCTATAGTGAGTGCAGGAGCAGAAGTACCAGCTGCCTCTGCCATACTGGGGGAAGAAGGACCAGATACTGACTCCATTCCTTTAGGAAAAAACTCCCAGGGCCCAGTTTTCAGAATGAGTATAAAAAAACACCCACCACTCCTGCTGCGCTGACCGGGGGGGGGGGTTATCCTGGGGACTTACCACACCGGAGGACTGCTCAGCACCGCTGCCCGTGTCCCACACACCGCTGTGTATGTGTGAGGAGAAGCTGTGAGGTAGCCGTGAGGTGCTGCGTGTGAAGAACGGTGATTCGCGCCGTAAAAGCCACTGCTAGAGGCCGAGGACTCAGGCAAGATGGCCGCCGAGCACAGTAAATGGAGCCTGGCGCGGCTACAACAAAATGACCACCAATGGGATTTCCAATGTAAACTAAAAATCCACAAAAAAATGGCGCCAGCGTCGTCAGAACAGCGGCAAAACAGTCTTTTAAACACATTTAAGTACACGAAGGGATGGAAAGATGAAGCAACTGTTTTTAAAATATAGGTACTGATAAGAAACAGGGGGGGCACAATTTTTCAAAAAAATTTATACTAAACAGAGTTAGGGGTTGGGGGCACAGGACCACAAATGGGAATGGATGTTGCATGGTATGAAAGGGAAGGATGGCAGTTAGTGGTCACAAGCACAGCCCCAGGGGAGGGCCTAGATAGGCACAGGAAGAAGGGGGAGGGCGAGGGGGGGAGGGAGATGGGGGGGGTTGAGGGAGGGAAAAACAAAATCTTATAAAAGCACAAAAACACGATTAATACATGTAACGTTACACCTAAAAAACACGGAAAACTTGGATAAGGGAAGCTGGAATAAAAAAACAAAAACAAGGGTGTTTCACAAAATTTTTGTAAAATACATTCAAAATAGATATTCAAATTAGATACACTCTTGATATTCTTGTTAGGCGGATCAGGGGCAGAGATGTTGGAAAATGGCTAGAGGACGGTGATGCAGGTGTAAAGCTGCCCTTCTGGTCTTTCCTTTTTTTTTTTTTTGTGGTTTTCCTCCTCTCTTGGGTACTGCGGAACTGCTGCTTGCTTGGTTAGCGGGATGCTGCTCCGCAGGGTCCTCTCTTTGGCCCAACTGGAGGTGGTCTCCTCTTCATTTAAATTGTTAAGGGATCCTCTCTTGCATATATACCCCCTCTTTTTCACTGCAGCTCGGGCTATATCTCTTACATTTACAAGCTTCCTTAGGTGATATGAGGCCAAAAACACTTAAAATAGGATCCTGGAATGTTCGGGGGATGGGTGACCCGGTTAAAAGAGCCACAATTTTCTCTATGCTGGAGTGGCATAGAGTGGAGCTAATTTGCCTGCAAGAGACGCACCTTACAAGGGAAACAAAGTTAAAGTTAAAAAATAGAAAATATCCATATCAGTATCATTCGGTCCACTCCTCCTATTCTAGGGGGGTGAGCATAATGGTGAAAAAAGGGGTGTCTTTTGCATGCAAGGAGCTCAAAATAGATGAATTGGGCCGCTACATATTCCTGCACTGTTTAATAGAGAATGTACCATTCGTATTGGCCAATATTTACATCCCGCCACCTTTCAAAATGGAGATCTTGTACAAATTAATGGAATTTGTAATACATAAGGAAAACATCCCTGTAATAGCAATAGGGGACTTCAATGTGACACTGAACAGAACAAAGGATAGATTTCCACCAGGGCTGCGGGGAGATAGCAGAGAGAGGGACACTTAAACCAATTTATGGTTGGATGGTGTGACATGTGGAGAACAAGATACCCAGAGGTGCGCCAGTATTCTTGTTTCTCGAGCACACATTCCACCTTGTCTAGAATAGACATGGCCCTGGGGAATGGGGCAAGCGTACAGTTAGTGGGCGAAATTGCCTATTATCCAAGAGGTGTGTCGGACCACTCTCCACTGGTATTGACATTGAATATAGGGAGGAAATGTCCCATGAACAACTGGAAAATAAGTCCATTCTGGCTGGAACTTATGGGAAAGCCGGAGGAGGTAGATATAAAATTAAGAGAGTTCCTGGACTTTAATCTGGGGACAGTGTCGGTGGGAGTGGTCTGGGACACCTTGAAGGCTTTCCTTAGGGGGTTATTGATTCAACAGTTTGCCAGGATCAAGAAAAACTCTAGGGACTGGGAAGATAAAATTAGGAAAGAAGTTCTGGAGGCAGAAAAACAATTTGTAGAGGACCCCTCTTCGATCAAACAAAAAAGATGGCTCGAAACAACAAGAGTATAAGACTGTAATTGATAGAAAAGTGGAGACTAAACGTCTATTTCAGAGCCAAAGTTTATTTGCGGAGGGGGAGAGTGTAGGCCACACATTGGCACTTTTAGCCAAAACTAACTCGACCTCCTCCAACATACTTGCAATTCGGACAGCAACGGGGGAGACATCCTCGCAAACATCTGTAATCTTGGACACATTTGAGGCATATTACCAGGAGTTATACAAGTCAAAAAGTAGGGGTGAAACGCCACAAATGAACGAATTCCTAAGGAAAATAGAAACACCAGCTCTATCAGAGGAGGATAGAAGGTCCATAGAAGCCCCTATAACCTTAGAGGAATTACAACAGGCATTGGGGGGATGACCAATCAGAAATCCCCAGGACCAGACGGTCTACCAGCAGAAATTTACAAACAGTATAGCGAGGTGCTGCTCCCAGAACTGCTTAAGGCGCTAAATTGGGCACTAGAAGGGGGAAGCTACCCGCTTCAATGTCAGAAGCCATCATTATAGTACTACAAAAGGAAGGGAAAGATCCACTGGACACAGCATCTTACAGACCAATATCCCTGTTATGCTCCGACGTGAAATTACTGGCAAGGGTGCTGGCTGCCAGGATAAATAAATGTATCCAAAAACTTATACACACTGATCAGTCTGGTTTTATACCCAACAGATCAACCAGCATTAATATTAGAAGATTGTATCTGAATCTACAAACGCCAACAGTGAACGTGGGAGACAAAGCCATCTTGTCTCTGGACGCCACCAAGGCGTTTGATAGCCTTGAGTGGAACTATCTTTGGCATGTCCTGGAAAAATTCGGATTTGGCCCCACCTTCATTACTTGGATAAAAACGCTTTATAGCTCTCCAAGAGCAAAAATAAGAATTAACAATGTATATTCGCGGTAATTTAAGCTAGAAAGGGGGACAAGACAGGGATGTCCCCTGTCGCCTCTTCTTTTCGCTTTAGCAATAGAGCCACTGGCTATTGCGATTAGAAGCAACCAGGATATACAGGGCTTCCAGAGAAGGGCAGGAGAGGAAAAAACAGCACGTTATGCAGATGACATCCTGCTCTTCCTGGGGGACTCCACAAAGTCCTTAAATAAGGCACTAGAGATAGTGGAGGCTTTTGGTCGACTTTCGGGCCTAGTGATCAACTGGGAAAAATCTGTACTTTTACCGGTGGACTCAGCGGGAAACATGGTATGTGCAGAAATACCCCAATTGAAAATAGTGGAAAAGATGGAATATCTGGGTATAGTTGTAACTTGTGACCCAGAACAGTACATAAGTAACAATCTAGAGCCACTCCTGGTCAAACTTAAAAGGAAAGCAGATATCTGGGGCAGGCTTCCATTATCGGTAGCTAGGCGCAGTAACCTCATAAAAATGATCTGGATGCCACAATTGCTGTATGTATTTCACAATTCACCGGTATGGATAGGAAAGGCATGGTTTCAAAAAATAGAGTCCCTCTTTAGGGAACTGATCTGGAAGAAGGGGAAAGCCAGAATTAGTCTCCAGACATTACAATTGCCAACAAATAAGGGAGGCCTGGCAGTTCCACACCCCCATAGCTACTTTTTAACAGCTCAACTACAGCACCTGGCAGGGTGTGGCACCATAGGAGAAGGGAATGCCAGTGGGAAAATGATGTTGATTGGGTCCCCACACGGGTCCATGATAGAAACCTTGGAGGCTGACTCCTTCCCAGTTAAGAACTCAACGCTGAACTTGGTCAGCCCTGGGTTACAAGGGGTTAACAGAATACTCCCCACTCTGGGGCAACAAAAACCTGCAGGAGATTGTAAACATGGGGAAGCTGAAAGAATGGGAAAAGCTAGGTATACCTAGATTGGAACAATTATTCACAGATGACACATTGAAGCCCTTTTCAGTACTAAGGGAAGAATATGCCATATCAAACTCCCTGTTTTACACCTACCTACAGATCAGGCATGCCCTACAGGCTCAATTTACGATGGACCCGGTAAGAAGGCAAAAAGTTTTCCATCTCCAACGGTTAATTGAGTCTGACATATCTAAGGGAACCATCTCGGACTTGTATGCAAAGTTGAGCGATAGGTATACAGGGTCTGTAGGGGGAGAAAGACTAAAAAAAAATAAACAAAGGTGGGAGGAAGATATAGGTCAAATAACAAATGAGCAATGGGAACAGATACTCGCGGCAGGGAAACTAGTGTCACTTGCCCCATCACAGAGAGTCTCACACCTGTTTCTACTTCATAGAGCTTATTACACACCAAAGAGGTTATATAAGTTTGGAAGGAAAGCAGACGACAAATGCCCCAGATGTCAAATTACAGGAGATCTTATACACATGTTGTGGAAATGCCTGAAGTTACATAGATACTGGGTTAAAGTATTAGAGATCATAAACACCACCTTAGGGATCAAGTTGGCACTGGAGGCCAGGGTCTGTCTATTGAGGTGTATAGAGGAGAGGTTTGAGCAATGAGGCAGAAAGGAAGCAGCTATAAGCTATGCCTGTTTCAAGCCAGGAAATTGATAGCACAAAAGTGGCAGGCAGAGAAACCCCCCACAGTAACAGAATGGGTAAACGTGATAAATGCCACAGTATGGAAGGAGAAAGCAACTCTAACCAGACAAGGCAACTTTAATAAATTTAAAATGCTGTGGGAGCCATGGCTGAATAGAATGGGATGCCCACCCTAAGTAGAGGTGAGGAACATAGATGGGTGAATGGGGAGAGGTATGTGTGCAAGAGCGAGGTAACAGTGAGAGAGATAGAAATACCTAAGAGACAACATGGTGATAATTGGGTAAAAAGGTATTAAGGGAAAGGTAAAAGGTAAAAGGAGAGAAAAGAAACAAAAAAAAACAAAAAGGAAAAGCGGTAATTATAGTAAAGTGTGCTTATATGAGTATATATAAGAAGAGGGGGGGATAAGGGTAAAAAGGCGAACAATAAAGGCCGCAAATCACGGGTTTTGTACACAAGAATGTATGTCATGTAAACTGTATTATGCCTTTGGAACGTAGAAAATAAATAAAGAATACTTGAACTAAAAAAAAGAAGATGTGCAAACCCCTACTTCTTGCACTTCAGCCACTTCATTTGCCCTGAAGCGGTCAGGGATTTCACTTTCAACATCACTTCCAGAAAGTTCAGCTTCATTTTCCATAAAGTCCTTCAGATTCAGCTTTCTAAGAATTTCCTCCTCCTCCACGTCGTCGTTATCTTCCACACATTCTTCATTATTTATTGTTAGTCCATTCTGAGGGTTGGCTGTTTCCGTAGGACAATCATCAACTTTAACATCTTCATGTTCCGTTTCTGCTTTGGTAATCTTGGTGACACCAGGAACTCCTAACTTGGCAGAGTAGGCCCAAAGAAATGAACAGTGATCCATACAGCCCTGGCACCCCATCTCATGCAACTCAACGTGCTCCGATGGACCTGCCCCTAGGTGCCGACCATGAAACTAGTCCTCACACACCACACACTGGATCATCTCATCTGGGGTCTCATCCTCAGGATCGGGGTACGGTCTCTTACATGTGCAGTAGATGCCAAAGAAATTGTCCTTGTAATTATTAGCCAGGTTTTTCTTCTCTTTATCCGGATATAACTTGCACTCCCGCTGTTTAAATTTGGCATTTCCACAATCGCAGCGAAATTTCCTCTTGGTGTAGAGCTCAAACAGGTCGTGGCCTTCATGACACTTGTATGTACAGGCCAGACATATCCAAGCAGGCTCCTCTTTATCCAGGGTGTAGGTACTGCAGGCGTACAGCGCTTGTCTCTTCACATAACCCAGGGGGTAGGAGCATTTTTCGGAATCGCTCCCCGCCAGCACAGCAGCCCCCTTATCCTGCAGGGCGTCATCCTCTTCCAGGACATCCAGCAGTGACAGGACCGGCTCTTTCTTTACTGCCATTTCTACCTTTACTTCCACCTTCACTTCCTCCTCTTCATCTTCTGCACCACTTTCAACTTCTGCAAGCTCTTCGCTGTCAGAATCATCACATGGTAGAAGATGGAAATCCTCAAACCCGGCCTCATTTTCTTCATTTTCTCTGTTGGTGAAAGAACCGGAACAGAGAGCAACTGCTTCATTCATTAGGTCACTTTTCTGATTTTCAGCATGAGCCTTTGTACAACTAAAAGATTCTTGATTTGGACCATCATCTTGACAGACACATTTTCCAGAGCGGAGTCCTAGCAACTCATCCATAACCCCTATCTTGGAGTCATTTGTATCAGGCTGGCTGGTGTTGGACTGTGATTGCTTCATCTTTCCTGAGCAGAGATCTAACAGTTCGCCCATATTTGCATCCATAGCATTCTCATCCATATTGTCCATCACAAGTCTTTGCTTGGCAGAGCTGTACTTGCTCCTGTCGCGGTCAACATTTAGAAAACCATCAGCATGCGTGACAACGATCTCTTCGTTGTAATCCTCATCACTCCAAAGTAAGCTTTCCGTGCAAGAATCGCTGAGCGTCTCCTCATTACTTAGTCTTGTATATGGACGGCATCCATAATCGCTGATTTTATCGGAACACGGGGCCTTATAATCACTGTTGAGCTTTGAAGGTTGTAATTTTTTTGGTGAGAGCTCCTTAGAAACCTCTATGTTCTCTTCCCTACCAGACAGCTCTGACTTTGCTTTCTTTTTCTTCTTCTTTTTCTTTGACTTCAGACTCAAGAAATCTTTGAATTTTTCTTTAACACTTTCAGACAGCTTGTCTGGCTTGCTATGAGACTTAGGATTAAGTTCTCCTTGCTTTTGTCTTTTAGGGATGGTCGGTGGGAATTTGAACTGTTTGTGGTGCGTTTTCTCTTTGAGCTTTGCTGACTGGCCTTTTCGTGAGCTAAAGAGCCTCTTGTATGCATATGCCTCGTGACAGGACTCTGATCCTGCTCTGACTTGTCAACACCAGGGAAATACTTCATATGGTAATGCAGCAATTTGGCTTTGCGAAAAAATTTGGAGCAATCCAAAATCTTGCCTTTAAACTTGTTGGGTTCCAGTTCCAAGGTAACAGCTTTGGTAGCTGGATCATCAAGTTTCTTCAAAGTATTTGCTAAAGGTTCTCTACTGTCTTTAGCAGAACTGTCAGACCGTTGATTCAGCTTCATAGGAGCTGCTACTGCGGGGACAGCTGGGACCTCCCCAGCACCTTCTTGTACATGAGGGTCTTTCTCTTCTGGTTTGATCTCGTCTGGTTTGACCTCTGGAACGCCATTCACAACATTGGTTTTCATAGGCTCTATAGACTCTTCTACTACTAATGGCGGCTCCCTTACTTCGGGAGTTTTAGGCTCTGCCAGGGCACACTCCTCTGGCTCCACTTCTTGTTCCTCTGGTGAAGTACTACCCTCTGGTGATGATTCCGTCTCAACAACAGACGTGGTAACCTCTATAGCATTATGATCCTCTGGATTCTCAATCAGAGAGGGCTTGCTATCCTTTTCCTCTGTTCTCTCAAATAGTTTCGCGATGGCCTACATTTGCTGCTGGTGAGCTGCCATGCTCTTTTGGTGAGCCTGTTGTTGAGCTGCAAGGCTCTTTCGGTGAGCTGCCATGCTTTTTTAGTGAGCTGCAAGGCTCTCTCGGTGAGCCTGTTGTTGAGCTGCAATGCTCTGTTGTTGAGTTGCATTTGCTATAATCAGCTGTTTCAGCATCTCCTCCATTTTGGGTTTACTTTAACTGCCCGCGGCACTCCACCATGTGTGAGGGATTAACTCGGTAGCGGGTGTGTGTGACCCCTTGGATGGGTCCACTACACGCTGAACTGTACAAAACGGCACTTGAGGATGACTGAAAACAAATGATATGGTTTATTTTTCCATCTTGCGGGATACGCGTGCAAGCATCGAAACAGCATAAACAAAACAAAACATAAAATAAACCCTTGCCACTTGGGGCGTCTACCTTCCCAACACAGGAACCTACCTATGGAGTCTGGAACAGCCTACTGCTGGGCAGACACTGCTGGTCCTACAGCAGAAAACAACAACAAAAGTCTCTTTGATATTTCTCACACAGATATCCATCAGCACCTCACCTCTTCAGAAGTGCTTGTGTCTGCTCCTTCACTCACAAAGCCCCCAGGATGCAGCAATCAGTCGTTATCCTTAGTCTTTATAGGGGCTTTAATTGCTTCATTTTGAACAGCTGAAGGCTTCTAACTCCCCAAACCTCTCTGACCATTTCTACAGCCGACGCCCAATAGTAATTGGTGTATTGTCTACACAAGGCAGAAAAGTATCTTCCGTCGGGGACAACACACACAGATTTACCTGACTTCCTGTCACAATGCCTAACAACGTCTGGTTTTTTTTCATGCCAAAAAACTTTGTTTTTTTTCATGCCGAAAAATGATCATGTGTACGCGGCATAAGACTGAGGCGGCGTACACACGAGGGGATATGTCCGCTGAAAACGGTCCGATGGACCGTTTCAGCAGACATCTCCGCTCGTGTGTATGGGCTAGCGGACAGATTTCTCCACCCGACAGATTTCAAAGCATGCTTTAAGGCCTCGTACACACGAGGGGATATGTCCGCTGAAAACGGTCCGATGGACCGTTTCAGCAGACATCTCCGCTCGTGTGTATGGGCTAGCGGACAGATTTCTCCACCCGACAGATTTCAAAGCATGCTTTGAAATCTATCCGGTGGGAATCTGTCCGCCCGACATGTCTGCTGGTTAGTACACTTACCAGCAGACATGTCGGCCCCCACCGCCGCCGCGCCGCTGCCGAATGGATTCGGCGCATGCGCGGAAGTGTTTTACTTCCTGGTGCGGTGACGCGGCGGCGTCAACGTCACCGCCGCGTCACCGCCACGTCACCGCGCCTTCCGGCGGCGGGGAATTTGATCCGATGGTGTGTACACGCCATCGGATCAAACTCCCGATCGGACATATCCGATGGAAATGGTCCGCGGACCGTTTTCATCGGATATATCCGATCGTGTGTACGCCGCCTGAAATCTATCCGGTGGAATCTGTCCGCCCGACATGTCTGCTGGTTAGTACACTTACCAGCAGACATGTCGGCCCCCACCGCCGCCGCGCCGCTGCCGAATGGATTCGGCGCATGCGCAGAAGTGTTTTACTTCCTGGTGCGGTGACGTGGCGGTGACGCGGCAGCGTCAACGTCAACGCCACGTCACCGCGCCGTCCGGCGGCGGGGAATTTGATCCGATGGTGTGTACACGCCATCGGATCAAACTCCCGATCGGACATATCCGATGGAAATGGTCCGCGGACCGTTTTCATCGGATATGTCCGATCGTGTGTACGAGGCCTCATACTCTGCATCAGGTTGTGCAGTGAGCTGATATGTTTTGTGTATTGTAAGACTATAGCACAACAGTGATTGCATTTACACCCTGTTCCAAATTATTATGCAAATTCTATTTCAGTGTCACAAAGATTATATATTTTGTTTTTCAGTTTAACTCATTGATGGCATTGTGTCTCAGGCTGGGTTCACACTTGTTCCGACAACGCTCCTACATTGGGAGCTCATGTAGCATGACGTGTGAAAATCAATGTTTCCCTATGAGAGCTGTCTTAACTGATCCGACACAAGTCGGTCCGACTTTGAAAACACTCCCTGTACTACTTTGCTCCGACATTCATCCTACTTCAGCTCATTGAATATCATTGAAGTCGGACCAAAGTAGGAGCCTTGTCCTTATCAGACATCCGACATGTGATTACAGCACCAGTAAAAGGAATTTATCTCACCCTGGGATTGTTTTGATTGGTCAAAGAACAAGTCAGACTATCACAAAGTCGGTTCAAAGGTTCAAAGTAGTATCCTGTTCATGAAAGTCGGATGGATGTAGGACCAATGTAGGATGAATGTAGGATGAATGTAGGATAGATGTTGCAGAGCAAAGTAGGATAAAAGTTGTACTGCTGTCGTGTAGTATAGTGTGAACCCAGCCTCAGGGCCCTTTTGATCACTGAAAACAATCTCAGACACCTGTGATAATTAGATTGCCAGGTGAGCCCAAATAAAGGAAAAACTACTAAAGGAGGGCGTTCCACATTATTAAGCAGAGCCCCATTTTCAAGCAATATGGGGAAGAAAAAGAATCCCTCTGCTGCCGAAAAAAGTGTGAAATAGTTCAATGCCTTGGAAGAGGTATGAAAACATTCGATATTTCACGAAAACTTAAGCGTGAACGTCGCACTATTAAGAGATTTGTGGCTGATTCAGAGCACAGATGGGTTTCGTGCAGATAGAGGCACATTAAAAAAGATTGAAGATGAAGATGAATCTGCCAGATTCATGCATCGGATCAAGAGAGCAGCTGCTAAAATACCATTACATATCAGCAAACAGATATTTGAAGCTGCTGGTGCCTCTGGAGTCCCATGGACATCAAGATGTAGAGTCCTCCAGAGTCTTGCAACTGTGCATAAACCTTCCTTTCAGCCACCACTAACCAATGCTCACAAGCAGAAACGGCTGCATTGGGCAGAAAAATACATCAAGACTAATTTTTAAACAGTCTTGTTCACTGATGAGTGCTGTGCAACCCTGCATGGTCCAGATGGATGGAGTAGTGGATGGTTGGCATCCATCCTCCCCTGACCTCAATCCTATTAAGAACCTTTGTAGCATCCTCAAGAAAAAGATCTATGAGGGTGGGAGGCAGTTTACATCCAAAACAGCAGCTCTGGGACACTATTCTGACATCTTGCAAACAAATTCAAGCAGAAACTGTCCAAAAACTCCCAAGTTCAATGGATGCAAGACGTGTGAAGCTGCTATCAAATAAGGGGTCCTATGTAAAAATGTAACGTGACCTGTTAAAATGTTTAAAAAGTTAAAATGATGTTCAAAGCTTGATTGAAAGAGCTTTTGATTTCAGTAAATCTGCTGAAAACACAACAAATGCAAATGTTCAATTCTTTACAACCTATAAAGTGTTTTAAAATTTACTGTGCGTAATAATTTGGAACAGAGCATTGTAAGTTTTTTATTTTGAAAAAACAAACTGTTATCATTAGGAGGTTTGTTCAATAAAATTTGAATTGTACTCTTAATAGTTGATAACATGAGAATTATGCAAACTGTTGTTTACATAAATTATTTAGGTAAATGAGAAAAATTGCATTTTTTTCAAAATTGTCACTCTATTTTTGTTTATAGCGCAAAAAAAAAACGCAGAGGTTATCAATCACCACCAAAAGAAAGCTCTATTTGTGGGAAAAAAAGGACGCCAATTTTGTTTGGGAGCCACGTCGCACGACCGTGCAATTGTCTGTTAAAGCGACGCAGTGCCGAATCGCAAAACCTGGCCGGGTCCTTTAGCTGCCTAAAGGTCTGGGTCTTAAGTGGTTAAGCAGTTTTACCCTCCTTTATCCTATGGAGGAAGGTTTCACCAAGAAATGGGGGGTACCTGCTATTGATGCAGCTATTTCTTGTGCAAACAAAAGCCTGACCTGTCCTATTGACAATGCTCAGGGTTTCAAGAATCCAACTGATAAAAAGCTGGAATCTCTATTAAAAGCCTCCTCTGCCATGGCTAGGGCTGTATTACAACCTGCTGTTGCAGCTATTGGTGTATGTTAGTTTCTCATGTAACAAATTAAGGTCCCTTTCACACTTGTACGACTTCAAAGTCGCGCGATTTTACCGCGATTTCACGGCCGCGATTTTACCGCGATTTGCGGGCCGCGATTTCAATGACTGCCTGTGTAAGTGGCATTAAAATCTGACCAAAGTAGTGCAAGGACTACTTTGAAGTCGGCACTACTTAAAGTCGAGCCAGTATGAATAGTGTTCATTGAAAATAATGGAGAATGACTTGTTATACGATTTTGCAGTACAAAATCGTGAGACAAGTCGTATGAATGTGAAAGGGGCCTAAAGTGGATGATTAACCTCCTCCCTTCTGAGGAGATTGAGGTTAATGAGGACCTTCCTAAGGCCTTGTGCTTTGCGATTGATGCGATTATGGACTTTGTTCAACAAGCATCTCGCTTGAATCTTCTGCAGGTACACATGCGCAGGTCCCTTTGGTTAATACATTGGGAGGCCGAGGCTTCCTGCAAGAAATACTTGGCAGCGTTCCCCTTTGGGGGTGAGCGCCTGTTTGGAGATGACCTGGATAAATACATCCAAAAGATTACAGGTGGCAAGTCTACCCTATTGCCGGTTAAAAGAAAAAGTAAGCGTCCCTCATTTAAACATACTCTTTCTCCAGCCCCTGGAGCCTTAGTCTCCAGGCAGTGGTGACGGCCGTCCCGTCCCAGTCTAACACTAGGGGAAAAACCCAGAGCCAAGCCCAAGGGCAAAAAAGAACATGGGGTTCAAAGTCTAAACAGACCCCCAAAACTTCCATATGAAGGGATGACTCGCTCGGCCGAGTGGGGGGAAGGCTGCTGCTTTTCACAAATGCCTGGCGGGACGAGATTCAGGAAAAGTGGGTCATCTCCACAGTGTCCTCAGGATACAAGCTGGAATTCAGAGAACTTCCGCCACTCTGTTTTCTGAGATCAAGAATGACCAAAGATCCAGAAAAAAGAAGGCCTCTACTACTGGTCTGGGAACACCTGTTGTCCCAAGGGGTAATCTTGGAATTAGGCCTAGAGGATCAGGGGTCAGGATTCCATTCAAACCTGTTTACAGTTTCAAAACCAAACGGGGATGTCAGACCTATTCTAGATCTAAAGAGTCTGAATCAGTTTCTGAATATTCGCTCCTTCCGCATGGAGTCTGTTTGTTCAATAGTTTCCACCCTTCAGGTAGGAGAATTTCTAGCATCATTAGACATCAAAGATGCATTTCTGCATGTGCCAATATTTCCCGCTCACCAAAGATTTCTAAGGTTTGCGGTGAATCAGCTCCACTTTCAGTTTGTGGCCCTTCCTTTCGGGCTGGCTACAGCACCTCGAGTATTCACAAAGATACTGGCCCCGGCCCTAGCAAGGCTAAGGGCACGAGGCATAGCAGTAACAGCCTACCTGGACGATCTGTTGATCATAGATCTGTTCGCCGCTCGCTTGGACCACTATGTGCACAGCACAGTGGAATATTTAGAGTACCTAGGCTTGGGCTTGATCATAGACACATCCCTAGGCAAGGTATTCCTTCCCAAGCCAAAGGCAAAAGCCCTAGGTGACTTGTTCCGAGTGGTAAAGGCAAAGAGAAGGCCTTCCATCCATCTTTGCATGAGATTGTTGGGAAAGATGGTAGCCTCATTCAATGCTGTCCCTTACGCCCAGTTTCACTCAAGACCATTACAGGGCAGGATTCTGTCAGCTTGGAACAAGGATGTTCAGGCCCTGGATCTTCCTTTGGTCTTATCTCCAGGGGTTTGCCAGAGCCTCAATTGGTGGTTGCACCCCCAAAATCTGTCGGAAGGGAAATCCTTCACTCCAGTTACCTGGAAAGTGGTAACCACAGATGCCAGCCTTCTAGGCTGGGGTGCCGTGCTAGAAGAAGCATCTGCCCAGGGAAAGTGGTCCGGGGCTGAAAAGCTTCTACCCATCAACATTTTGGAGATTCGGACAATTAATTTGGCCCTCAAAGTTTGGTCTTGCAGACTGCAAGGCTGGCCTGTTTGGGTTCAATCTGACAATGCTACGGCTGTAGCCTATATCAATCACCAAGGAGGCCCCAAAAGTCTGGATGCCCAAAAAGAGGTGAACCACATCTTGGCCTGGGCAGAAAGGCATATTCCTTGACTATTTGCAGTTTTCATTCCAGGAGAATGGTCTCTACACCCCGACATATTTAAAATCATATGTCAGAAATGGGGAACCCCAGATGTGAACCTGTTGGCTTCCAGGTTCAACACAAAGCTGGACAGTTTTGTGTCAAGAACAAGAGATTGGTATTCCCTGATTTATGCGTTTCCTCCAGTACCGCTCCTCCCATGATTCCTTCAGAGGGTCAAGAAGGAAGGTAAGTCAGTAATTTTGGTCGCCCCGGGTTGGCCAAGGAGACCCTGGTACGCAAAAGTCGTAAGGATAGCAGTAGGAAGACCTTGGATTCTTCTATTACGCCCAGACCTATTATCACAGGGTCCAATATTCCATCCTGCCTTACAAAGTCTAAATTTTAAGGTTTGGCTGTTTAGACCCACGTTCTGAAGAAACGTGGGCTCTCAGGACCAGTCCTATCCACCCTGGTTTGACAGGGACTTGCTGTGAGAGTTGAGATCCCTTTACCCAGTTCTGTCTTGCAGTTGACAAGAAGTGAAGTGCTAAGAATGAAAGCAAGAACAAAGGCATTTGCTTTGTCTTCCCCCACACTCACTCTATCTCCCTTTTGGATCGCTGAGCCTGGAACATCCCAGCGGCGCTGATCAGTGAGAGGGAATACGTTTGGGAAAGCGAGACCTTGGATCCTGGATGACCCACACTATATGCTCACATATAGCACCCTCAAGGTAAGGGAACTACAAGACCTTTGTGGATATCTAGCCATAGATCAGCATTCAGAGTGAAGATCTTAACCATTCTACCACCCAGCCCACCGTCCCAATACCATACAGAGACAGCCTTGTGCATCTTTACCCATTACCCAGTACACATATGCACTGGTTGAATAGGACTCTTGTTTGAGTTGGATTCATTCACACCTTTAGCTATTTTGTAGCTACTTCATTCACCCATTTGTTTATTATTCATATGTATTTGTGTAGTGCTTACGCATCACTCATTTGAAGCGCTTATCACTTATTTTTGATTTCACCCTGGTTAATGCTAGGAAGCCGGCCTCCAGGCTCATCTACTACAGAATCTGGAAGGCATATGTTTCCTTGTGTAAACGCAGAAAGTGGCATCCTAGGAAGTTTAATAACACAAAAAACCTCCTGCACTCACGGCAAAGCTGATTTTGTGTTAGTAATAGAAGATTCGCGCTTTTCAGTCTGTTACAGCGTGATGAATGTGCTTACTCCATTACGAATGCTAGTTTTACCAGAACGACCACTCCCATTTCATAACTTGCTTCTGAGCATGTGGGTTTTTTTCACGTCGTTAAAGCCCACACACGACCCTTTTTTACGACGTTAAAAACGACAACGTTAAAAACAACGTGAAAAATTAGAGCATGGTGGGGGGCGTGGCCGGGATGTGAAGAAGAGCAGACGGGTGCAGGCTGAGCTCTGCTCCTACTCTTATCCTTACCTGATTTCAGCGCACATTCCTCTTTTCAGCAACCAACCTTCAGACACCCTGCGGCGGAAGAAGGTGTCCGGCACCCCAAGGCCACCTCCGCTGTCTCCGGGTAAGCTCCGTTCGTCCTCAGTGCCCAGAGACAGATCCTCCGCGGACATCTTGCCCACGAGGCTCCCCGCAGAGAAAATGTCAGCCGGCTCTACAGCCTCCCCTAATTCACCAGCATCCCTCGCCTCTTCGCATGCGGAGCTCCTGGCGGCCATCAAGGAGGGTCGGGACTCGGTGATGGTCAAGATAGATCACCTTATTGCCGATGTCAGCTTGATCCGGCATGACATGGACAAATTTAGGGCCCGGGTTACTGAGGCAGTGGACCGCATCTCGCAGCTGGAGGACTCCACCAGGGCTGATTCCAGAGACCTGCACGCTTTACAGCTACAGGTTAAAGCCCTGCAAAAGAAGTCTATCGACACCGAAAATAGGCTCAGGAGAAATAACATAAGGGTCCTGGGCCTCCCTGAAATGCGGAGGGCCTCAGGCCTACAGAATTTACAGAGGCCTTCCTAATCTCCGTCCTGGATTTGCCTGCGATGCCGCCTACATTCGTGGTGGAAAGGGCCCACAGAGTCCCCCTCAAACCACCAATCCAGGGGCTCCACCTTGGCCCTTCCTGCTTCGCCCTGCTTAATTACAGGGACAGGGATCGGATCCTGGCTGCTGCCAGGGAGAAACGGGACCTCCTCTACAACGGTGCCAGGATCATGCTGTTCCCAGACTACTCCCCGGAGGTTCAACATCGTTGCCGATCCTTCACAGAGGTACGGAGACGCCTGAGGGACCAGGGCCTCAAGTTCAGCCTACTCTATCCCAGCAAGCTGCGGGTGATCGACGGGGACCGTACGCGCTTCTTTATGGACCCGGAGATGGCTATGTCGTGGTTGGATGGTCGCTAGAGGGCAGTACTTCGTCTACCCCTTGTTTTTTGCTGCCTCCCGTCCCCCTGGTGATCTGGATGTGACCCCTCTGCTACGGTGAGATGTTCCTGTTTTGTCATTTTTTTTTCTCCTCCTTTCATACTTCCAGTTTAAGATATTTTATTTCTTGACATTTCAAGCTAGCCCTTTTCAATATGGCCGCTGTATGCCTTTACCCCCCCTGGCCCTTTTACTGACTGGTGTGAGGTAGCTGACATGTCCACACGCGGTCGCCCTGAGCCTGGGGACCCAAAACTGTTCAATCCTCCTTTGATTTAACACTCTGATTTGTTCTTGTTGGGGAATCCTGCCGGACTATGTCAAGAGGAGTTCTGTTGCTCAGTGCACTATACAAGACACACACAACCTCGATCTACGGACGCAGTAGCACCCCAGGACTGCTACCATCCCCCCCCTCCCCCTGTGTTTTTTTCCCCCTTTTTTATTGAGTCCTTTTTTCTTTCTTGGATTCCGCACGCTGACCGAGTGGTCATTCGATATCCGCCACGGTCCGGCTGTAGTAGCGAGTGACCTGGCGCCTGCCGTGTAGAGCCCCTAGTTCCGGGGCTCATTTACACTGTGTTCTGTTTTCTGTTTGGGAGAAGAACTATTCCCACCCCCTAACCGTTGTTGGAGGGATGGGACATAGTAGGATAGGCACTCGGTGCCTGGGAAGTGTGTTTCTTTCTATGTTTGCTATGTTTTTTTTGTTCACTGTTTATTTCTGTTCTCTAGCTATTATATGCTCAAGTGCTGTCAGTATGCAATGCGCTCGGGGTCTTGCTGCTACTGGGGTGTTCCAGGGTGTATCTACATAGATATCCTTCTATTCCCTTACCTCCCCTGCCGGATGGCTGACCGCTCACCTGACTCCTTTACCATACTCTCCTGGAATGTCAGAGGCCTTAACTCCAAGTTCAAACGCGCCCTTCTCTTTCAGTACCTAAAAACTCTCACTCGCCCCAGCTCATTCTCCTCCAAGAGACTTACCTCATGGGCAGCAAGGTCCTGACTCTTAAGAAGCCCTGGGTACAGCGTGCTATACATGCCACATATTCTACATATGCTAGGGGTGTTTCGATCCTAATCCACAAAATTTTTCCATGTGTGATCGAAGAGGGTAAATATGTGATATTAATTTTCACACTTTGGGCACAGAAGTATATTGTTGTCAACCTGTACATCCCCCCCCCCCCCCTGTTTTCACCTGCTCTGTTATATGACGTACTTGAGAAAGTTGCACCCTTTTGCCCAGGGAAAGTGTTGGTAATTGGTGACCTGACCTGGATAGGCCTACGCCGCCCAACCATAGATGTATGGACCTGCCAGCCTGGGCTCAGGCGGTGGGTCTGGAGGAGGTTTGGAGGTGGAAGCACCCCGATGTGAGGGCCTACTCATGTTTTTCAGCCTCGTACAAAACCGCATTCCCGGATAGATTTGGCCTTCTTCAACCCCGCATTGTTAGCGGATGTGTTGGAGGCGGACTATCTCCCTAGCGGTCTGTCGGACCATAGCCCTTTAAAGGTGGTGCTCCACTCGCCGACAACGTGCAGTGCGGAGCTTTGGAGGCTGGGTGCGCAATGGGTCACCTATCCTGATGTTGCAGAAGTCTTGCCCCCCTTGCTAGCTGAATTTTGGGAAAATAATGCGAGTTCCACTTCCCCGGATAATGTCTGGGATACCTTTAAAGCATACACCACAGGGCAATAAATTTTTTCCATTGCCAGTGTCAAAAAGCAACATTCAGCTACGACACTGGAATTGGAACGTTTGGTTATAGACCTTACTGACGCATATAATTTAGACCCCACCTCGGATCAGTTTGATCTGATGATGGTAGCTCAGAGGGATTTGCATTTGCATCTGGCTGAGGCTACACGCCTAGACATTTACAAGGGCAAACAAAGGGCCTTTGAGCAGGGAGACCACAACGGCCGTCTGTTGGCCATGATGGCCCAGCACGATCAGCCCCTTACAACGATATCGATCCTGCAGACCCCGGGGGGCGGGACCATGTCCCCCCCCCCCCCAGACATCCTATGGACTTTTAGTGAGTTTTACAAGTCTCTGTATTCTTCTAGCCTCCCCGCGGATTTACAGCCTGAGACGCTAAGGCTGCTTTCACATTGCAGCGTTACCCGCGGTGGCGGTATAGCAGCGCGATTTTTAGCACTGCTATACCGTCGTAATTACCGCGGTATTCGGCCGCTAGCGGTGCGCTTTTAACCCCCGCTAGCAGCTGAAAAAGGGTTAATACCGCCCCCAATGCGCCTCTATAGAGGCGCATTGCGGGCGTTATTACCGCGGTTTCCCATTGATTTAAATGGGAAGGAGCGGTATAGGAGCGGTAAACACACCGCTCCTATACCGCTGTAAAGATGCGGCTAGCAGGACTTTTGGAGCAGTCCTGCTAGCGCACCGCTTCAGTGTGAAAGCCTTCGGGCTTTCACATTGAACACTACAGGGCAGGTTTTTTCACGCGGTATAGCAGTGCTATTTTTAGCGCTGTACCGCGTGAAAAACGCCCCAGTGTGAAAGGGCTCTAAGTGATCTGTTGGATCCGTTGGCGCTTGGCTGGCTCTCCGACCAGGAGAGGGAAGCCTTGGTGCAACCATTCATGGCTGTGGAGGTTTAGAGGGCCATCCAATCCTTCCCGCCGGGCAAAGCGCCTGGTCTGGACGGACTTCCACTAGACTTCTATAGAGCCCATGCAGGCCTCTTGGCCCCCTTGTTGGCACAGCTCTATACCACGTGTCTGGCGGATGGCAGTCTGTTGACCTCAGTGATAGACCCAGACCAAACGAGTTTCATGCCCCGGAGGTCTACAGATGTCAATCTAAAGAGACTTTTTACCAACATCCATACTCAACACCTTAATGTGGGAACGCGAGCAGTGGCCTCATTAGACGTCGAGAAGGCCTTCGACACAGTGGAATGGCCCTTTCTGTGGGAAACTCTGCGCAGGATGGGTTTCCCACTACTTTTTATTAAGTGGCTCCAGGTGATATACAGGGCCCCCACTTCCTCGATACGTCTGGGTGGTGGACTGTCTGTCCCCTTCAGACTTTCCAGGGGAACGTGACAGGGTTGCCCTCTCTCTCCAGCCTTGTTTGCCCTTGCCATTGAACCGGTGGCGGAGGCTCTCCGCACCTCACCGCATATCAAGGGTCTTCGGGTGGGTCTGCTGGAGGAGAGGGTGGCCCTGTATGCGGATGACATGCTTCTCTGCCTTAATGACGTGGGTCCCTCGCTGCGGGGTACACTGACTGTCTTGGACACATTTGCCTCGGTTACCGGACTGAGGGTGAATTGGTCAAAGTCCCTACTCTTTCCAATAGATCAGGTGGCTAGGTCCACCTCCCCGCCTGATAGTCCCCTCAGCTGGGTCACCACCTTTAAATATCTGGGAGTACTCGTCTCTGCCTCGAGGGCTGAATACATTTCGCAAAATTTGTCCCCGGTGCTGCTAGAAGCCCAATCCAGGCTCAAGGCATGGAGCAATCTCCCCCTGTCTGTTTGGGGAAGAGTGAATCTAATTAAGATGAAGATTGTCCCTAAACGTATCTACCTTTTCTGCCATTCCCCGCAGTGGGTGCCCAAGTCCTTTTTTTAAAAGCTGAACCAAATTTTCTCCTCTTTCATTTGCGGTCCCTCCCCACCCAGGTACCGGCTAACCACATTGATGAGGCCGTGGACGCAGGGTGGCATGGCTTTCCCGGACTGCTATAAATACTACCTAGCCACGCAGTTGGTGACTGCGGCCTGGTGGCTGCGCCGGATGGGTCGAACGCTTCCACTATATTGGAGGCTTCGGTGGTTGGCTCCCTGGAGGCCCTCCGACTCCTGCTCTATCGGGGCCCCCGCGCCCATACCCTTTGACCCCCTCCATGCGTACCACCCTGCGGGCGTGGTGGACTGGTCTGGCCATTGAAAAATGCAAACCTACCGAAATTTCCCCGAAAGTCCTTATCTAGATTAATCCTAACCTATCCCCCTTCTATAAGCTCTTAGACCCCCTTGCATGGTCGAAGTATGGCATTAAGCTTATATCACACATAGTCTCGCAAGAACGCATTGATACCATTCTTGGACCTCTCTTCCATGTTTAACTTACCCCAGCACTATACTTTTAGATATCACCAGCTGTCACATGCCTTCGCGGCTCAGTTCCTATTGTCGTCCTGCTCTGTGTCTCTCCCCCCTCTGGATGGGCTGCAGTCCAGATGGCAGGGTGATATCCCCACGCTAGATACAGACGACTGGGATGAGGTCTGGGATCTCCCTTTCCACTCACTTGTCTCTATTCGAGACAGGCTGGTGCAATACAAGATAGTTCATAGAGCATACGTCACTCCATACAGGCTTCATAAGATGAACCCGGCGCATTCTCCGAAGTGCTGGAGATGTGGCGCATCCCCGGGTGACTTTTCCCACATTTTCTGGCGATGCCCCAAGGTTCAATGGTACTGGGTGATGGTACTGGACGTGATCAAAGAAAGTTGCAGCGACCCAGATGCCAGTAGTGATGGAGGTGTACCTCTTGGGAATAATTGAGAACATTGTCTCGACCTCTACGGGGCGCACGTTGGTCAGCCTGTTGCTTTTCTATGCACGCAAAAATATTGCTATGCATTGGGAAAAAAAACACACCCCCTCTCTGGTGCAGTGGAGGCGCCTGGTGAACGCCAGCCTTCCCCTGTCAGAGACACGTACATCGTGGCTGTCCGCTGAAGTACGACAAGGTTTGGCGTGCATGGCGGGTGGAGTCTGGGACTGCTGGCTGAATATATATGACTTGAGTCAGTAAATAATGTAGTGGTCCTTGAGAGCAGTCCTTATTGAGCAGCCCTATGGGCACCTTGTGGTTGTTACAGTAAGGAGAACTGATGCACCCCCACCCTGCCACATCCTGAATCTGATGTATTGGTATATATATTGTATGCGCTTGAGTATTGTATGTCTCTTGTTTGTTGTTCTGTTTTCTCTTGTATATTGTGAAATACCTTAATAAAAAAACCACAAAAAAAATTAGAGTATGTTTGAAATTTTTAATGCCCATTTTTTACATTGTGAAAAATGCTCTGGAGCCCACACACAATCGTTTTTAACCACTTCAGCCCCGGACCATATTGCTGATCAATGATCAGGCCAGTTTTTGTGATTCAGCACTGCGTCGCTTTAACTGACAATTGTGCGGTCCTGCGATGTGGCTCCCAATCAAAATTGGCGTCCTTTTTTTCCCACAAATAGAGCTTTCTTTTGGTGGTATTTGATCACCTCTGCGGTTTTTATTTTTTGCGCTATAAACAAAAATAGAGCGACAATTAAAAAAAAATATGAATATTTTTTTACTTTTTGCTGTAATAAATTTCCCTCAAAAAAATCGCAATAAGCGTTTATTGATTGGTTTTATAGCGTCTACAAAATAGGGCATAGTTTTATGGCATTTTTATTAATATATATTTTTTTTACTAGTTATGGCGACGATCAGCAATTTTTATCGGTACTGCGACCTTATGGCGGAAACTTTTGACACATTTTTAGGACCATTGGCATTTTTATAGCGATCAGTGCTATAAAAATGCATTGATTACTGTAAAAATGCCACTGGCAGGGAAGGGGTTAACACTAGGGGGCGAGGAAGGGGTTAAGTATGTTACCTAGGTGTGTTCTAAATGAAGGGGGGGTGGGACTGACTTGGGGAAATTACAGATCGCTGTTCATACATTCCCCCTGACAGGACCAGGAGCTGTGTGTTTATATACACACAGCTCCCGGTTCTCGCTCTGTAACGAGCGATCGTGGGTGCCTGGCGGTGATCGCGACCGCCAGGTATGCGTGTCGGCACCAGGGGTGAGCTGGAGGCGCACGCTCCCCTATTGGCTGCCTAGCGAGATCACGTATAGCTACGTGATCTCGCGCAGCAGAGCCGACCTGCAGCCGTATAACTGCGGCGGCTGGTCGGCAAGTAGTTAATGACATTAAAAAAACATAATTTTTTACAACCCGAACAACGGTCGTGTGTACTCCGCATTAGACCCCTTTCACAATGGGGCGGTTTGCAGGCGCTATTGCATTAAAAATAGCGCCTGCAAACCGACCCTAAACAGCAGCTGATATTTCTCCAGTGTGAAAGCCGAGGGTATGAAGCGGTGCGCTAGCAGGACCGCTCCACAAAGGTCCTGCCAGCAGCATCTTTGGAGCGGTGTGTTTACCGCTCCTTCCCATTGAAAGCAATGGGAAACTGCGGCTATACCACCCGCCAGCGGTATTTATATCATGCCAGTGGTATTTATACTTTTTCGACCACTAGTGGGGGTTAAAAACGCACCGCTAGCGGCTGAATACCGCCGATATACCGCCACCGCACCTTCCGTCCCAGTGTGAAAGGGGCCTCAAAGTGGTTAAAAGCCCTTAGGGGGATTGGAGGCACTGTACGCCACTATGGGAGGTTGGGGGGCTATGAGAGCTGGAAGGCATTATGGAAGTTAAGACCCCTTTCAGACTGGGGCTGAGGCAGTGCTATAGCGCTGTTAGTTTTAGTGGCACTTTAGTGCTGTTTAACCACTTGACTACTGGGCACTTAAACCCACTTAATAACCAGACCAATTTTCAGCTTTCGGTGCTCTCACATTTTGAATGACAATAACTCAGTCATACAACACTATAACCAAATGAAATTTTTGTCCTTTTTTTCCCACAAATAGAGCTTTCTTTTGGTGGTATTTTATCACCTCTGCGGTTTTTATTTTTTTCACTATAAATGAAAAAAGAACGAAAATTTTGTAAAAAAATGAATTTTTCTTCATTTCTATTATAACATTTTGCAAAAAAGTAATTTTTCTTCATAAACTTGGCCTAAAATGTATACTGCTACATATCTTTGGTAACAAAACAAAAAAAAATTAGATATTATTTAGTCTGGGTGAAAGTTATAGGGTCTAAAAGCTATGGTACCAATTACTGAAAATTGATCAATTTGATCACATCTGATGTACTGACATCCTCTCTCATTTCTTGAGACCCTAACATGCCAGAAAAGTACAAATACCCCCCAAATGACCCCTTTTTGGAAAGAAGACATTCCAAGGTATTTAGAAAGAGGCATTGTGAGTTTTTTGAAGTTGTAATTTTTCCCACAATTCTTTGCAAAAGCAAGATTTTTTTCATTTTTATTTTCTTTCCACAAAATTTTCATATTAGCGGGTTATTTCTCACACACAGCATATGCATACCACAAATTACACCCCAAAACACATTCTGCTATTCCTCCCGAGTATGGCGATACCCCATGTGTGGGACTTGGAATGGCGCCAAACTTTGCGACTTAAAAATCCCCATAGGTGACGCTTTAAATATTTTTACTGGTTACATCATTTTAGTTGGAGAAGAGGTCTAGGGCCAAAATTATTGCTCTCGCTCTAACGTTCGCAGCGATACCTCACATGTGTGGTTTGAACACCGTTTTCATATGTGGGCGGGACTTGCGTATGCGTTCGCTTCTGCATGCAAGCTCACGGGGACAGGGGCGCTGTATGCCCAGAGTATTGCGGAGTATGCCCAGAGTATTGCGGAGTATGCCCAGAGTATTGCGGAGTATGCCCAGAGTATTGCAGAGTATGCCCAGAGTATTGCAGAGTATGCCCAGAGTATTGCGGAGTACGCCCAGAGTATTGCAGAGTATGCCCAGAGTATTGCGGAGTATGCCCAGAGTATTGCGGAGTATGCCCAGAGTATTGCGGAGTATGCCCAGAGTATTGCGGAGTATGCCCAGAGTATTGCGGAGTATGCCCAGAGTATTGCAGAGTATGCCCAGAGTATTGCAGAGTATGCCCAGAGTATTGCGAAGTATTGCCCCCCAGAGTGTTGCCCCCCCAGAGTGTTGCCCCCCCAGAGTATTGCCCAGCATTGCAGAGTATGTGCAGCAGGGATGGCTGAGCAGGGATGGATGGATGGATCTGTGACTACATTTGTCACAGATCCAGCCCGCAGCACTGGCGCTGCCATCCGCTCCCTCCCCTCTCCTCTCACACTGTACCGATCGGTACAGAGAGAGGAGGGAGGAACCGGCGTCATCAAATGACGCCGGTCTGTTTACATCTGATCGCGCCGTCATTGGACGGCGCGATCACGTGGTAAACCGCCGTGTGCGCGCCCCAGGGGGCGCGCGGGAGCGCGACTCTGGAATCACGTTATATAAAACGTGATCCCAGAGTTAAGCAACCACCTTGCCGCCGTTATTTTTCGGCAGGTGGTTGCTAAGTGGTTAAGCAGCACTTTTTGGCCAATAGCGGGGCGTTTTTTTAACACCAATCTTCATACTGAGCACTCGTGGTGGAAGATCTAGAAGTTTTATCTCAGAGCATTCCGTTTTAGTGTTGGAATTTATTCACTTATGGACTTTATGCTTGCTGATTTTTTCATTTATGTGCACATTTAAAGGGTGACTAAAGGAATTATTTTTTTTAGCTAAATAGCTTCCTTTACCGTACTGCAGTGCTGTTTTCATGTCCTCATTGTTCATTTTTGCTTTGATGTTGCTGTAATCCTGCTCTGTTCTGGACACTTCCCGGTTGTCTGTTTCCTTATAACCACAGTACTGGGAGCTTTCTCACTGTGGTCACTAATCAAGGAGGTGTGATTACTGTGTGTAAACCGAAACTAAATTGGGCTGAGGGGTTTTAGACAAACCATCACTGCCCTCTATTGGATCTCTGGCTCTGTACATCAGAGATACAGAAAACAACAGCAAAAATGAAACTAGAAATGTAGGTTGATTATATGATTGATTTTTATCTATTTTTAATAATTTTTAAAAGGAATCAGTTAACTTTTATGTCTCTATACCCTGTAAACAGTCATTTCAGCCCAAATTTTTTTCCTTTAGTGACCCTTTAAGTTTGATGCAGTGTTTTTCTTTGTACCAGTTTTTCATATGAATAGCGCGTTATTCTTTACTTTATAATTCTACACAGTTTAGTGATTTGTTCACTTTAAAGGAGGCAGCTGTTGGTTTATATGTTCTTATCCCCACAGGGTGCCATTTTTTTTAGTATATATTAAAAGCGCCCGTGTTGTTGCTCTTCCGATGGGCTTTGGAAGCGCTGACTATTCATTTCAATGGGCAAGACGTGCCTTAAATACTGGGCACCCAAACTGCCCCAAAGATGCTGCTTGCAGGACTTTTCCTAACATTCCACTAACACACCGCCCCAGTGTAAAAAGTCTCACTGAAATGAATAGGAGGTGGATTTCAGGCAATATTTCTAGTGCTAAAATGCCTAAAAACGGCCTCAGTGTGAAGGGGTCTTAGGGATCTTCAGCTGGCTGGAGGCCTGAGAGAGATCGGAGGTTTGGCAGTGGTCTATGGCCCGTGACCCAGTGGTGGAGAACCACTAATTGAGCTGGCTGGAGGCCTGAGAGGTGGGAGGTTTGGCAGTGGTCTATGGCCCGTGACTGTCAGAGTCTATAGTACTTACCGAGGCTGAGATGCTGCAGACGGCTCACCCTTGAGAACCAGCGCTGACCGCCCTCTGGTGGTGGGAACAGAGGGGTGACAGCACCAGGAGGCACCGGTGCCAGAAACAGGTAGCTGAGTCGAGATGCAGATCGAGGAAGGCACAGGAGACACCTGGTGGATGAGTGCGATATCTAGGAACACTGGATCTGCAGGCAGACTGAGGAGACAGTCCGTAAGATAAACCAGGATGAGGGGACCGAAGAGACAGACAAGTTCAAGGTACTGGCTGGGGGCCAAGGATCGGAGAGATCAGCGAAAGTCCAGTAATACAAGCCACGGTCAAGGATCAGAGAGGTCAGCGGAGTCCAGGGGTGCAAGCCGGGGTCAAGGGATTGGAGAGATCAGCAAAGTCCAAGGCAGGCCGAGATCAGGTATTCAATTAGGTAAGCCAGGAAATCCGGGTCAAACAGGTTAAGGGCAGCGAGACACATACAGGAGCTGATGACAAACCAGCAACCTGTCATGTGTCAGAGGCAGGTTTAAATAGGGCGGTGAGCACTGTGATTGGTTCCGACGGGACCGTGTGCGCTCGCGCCGTGCGCGCGCTCCCGCACGCGCCGCCGGACCGTGCCCGCGCACGCGCTGAGTAGGGACGCGCGACAGCGCCGCTCTACTGCGCATGTGCGCGAAACCATAGTCCGCAGAACTGGTGCCCTGACAGTGCCCCCCCCAAGGGGCGGACTCCGGACGCCCAAGCTGGCCATTAGTTCTGGATGTTCTTGGTGAAAAGTCCGGATCAATCGAGGGGCATGAATGTTCCTGGAAGGCTCCCATGAATTGTCCTCTGGAGGATAGCCCTTCCATTTAATTAGATATTGGAGTTGTCTACCTCTCTTCCTGCAGTTCAAGATAGTTTCCACTTCAAATTCTCTTTCACCTTCAACCTCTACTGGCGGGGGCGGAGGTTCTCCCCTGCCCAGAAAAGGGTCCGGAACCAAAGGTTTAAGCAGGGAAGCATGGAATACCAGATGGATCCTGTAAGAATCGGGTAGCACCAATTCAAAGGCCACAGGGTTGATCCTGCGTTTAATTTTGAATGGGCCAATAAATCTTGGGCCCAATTTTTGTGAAGGAATAGGCAATTTAAGGTTTGAAGCGGATAGCCAAACTTCCTCTCCGACCTGAAAGGTAGGGCAGTCCTTCCTTCCCCTGTCAAAGAATTTTTTATAGTCCTCCTGAGCTTGCCGCATTACTTCTTGTAATAGCTGGAAGTTCTGTTTAATGGAAGTTACACGTTCCTGGATGGCCGGAACGGGTGTTTCAGGGATGAGATCTGGCAGGAAGGAGGGATGGAAGCTACAATTGGCCCAGAATGGGGTTTGATTGGTGGTCGCGTGGACCGAGTTATTGTATGCGAACTCAGCAGAAGCTAGTAGAGATCGCCAATCATCCTGGGAGGCTGAACAAAAGCAGCGAAGGTACTGTTCCAAAGTCTGATTGGTTCTCTCGGTTTGGCCGTTGCTCCGAGGGTGGTAGGCCGAGGACAAACAGACTTTCACTTCCAGGGACTTACAGAGCTCCTTCCAGAACCTGGACGTAAATTGTGTACCCCTATCCGATACGACACTCTTAGGGACTCCGTGAAGTCCGATGATTTTGTTAAAGAACATTCTAGCCGTGTCAGAGGCTGAGGGTGTGCCGACCATGGGCAGGAAATGCGCCATCTTAGACAAGCGTTCAACCACGACTAGGATCGTGGTGAACCCCTCAGAAGGCGGCAGGTCCACGATAAAGTCCATTGAGATGTCTGCCCAAGGACGCTCCGGGATAGGTAGTGGCTTGAGTAGGCCCCAGGTCTTAGTATTAGATCCCTTGTTGCGTTGGCAACAAGTGCAGGAGGCCACATAGGTTTTACAGTCACGTTTCCAGTCAGGCCACCAAAAGGACCGAGAGATCAATTCAGAGATCTTGCGCGTCCCAAAATGTCCTGCAAGTTTGAGGTCGTGGAAGGTGCTTAGAAGTAACTGCCTTACCTCCCTTGGCACGAAGATCTTGTCTCGGGACCACCATAAATCTTCTTGTTTTTCCAGGGACTAGACTTCTGGGTCAGAACATTGGTGTGATGCCCTCTTGAGAGAACTGAGGAGGTCTGACTGGGAAATCAAGAAAAAAAATTGAGGTTTCAGAATAGTGCTGGGTTCCGATGAGCTGGGAGTTTCGGGAAACATCCTTGAAAGGGCATCTGCTTTACCGTTCTTTGATCCGGGTCTATACGTAATGTGGAAGTTGAAGCGTGTGAAGAAGAGTGCCTAGCGGGCCTGCCTGGGTCGAAGACGCTTAGCAGAACGTAAATACTCCAAATTCCTGTGGTCTGTAAAAATCAAGATGGGATGGTTTGCCCCCTCCAGCAGGTACCTCCACTCTTCTAGCACAAATTTGATGGCAAGCAACTCCCTATAGCCAACTTTATAGTTCTTTTCAGACAGAGTAAGTTTCCGGGAGGCATAGGCAACTGGGTGCAGAAGAGATTTGGGCCCCTGTCTCTGGGACAGGACGGGGCCAGTAGCGGACTCAGAGGCATCAACTTCTAGGATGAACGGTAGTGTAGGATCAGGGTGGCGTAGGACAGGAGCAGAGGAAAATACTGTCTTTAGTTTGGAAAAGGCCTCCTGGGCTTCCTGGGACCACTGGAAACGGCTTCCCTGCCTTGTGAGTTTGGTGATGGGAGAGACAATTGCGGAGAACCCGACAATGAATCTCCTATAAAAGTTGGCGAAGCCAATGAAGCGTTGGACACCTTTTTTGTCTGTCGGGGCCGGCCAGTCCTGAATGGCCTTAACCTTTTGGGGGTCCATGGCAACCCCATTTGTGGATATTATGAAGCCCAGGAACTGTACTGAGGATCTCTCAAACTCACACTTCTCTGATTTGAGATATAACCGGTGCTTTCTGAGAATCGTGAGGACTTGTTTGACGTGGCCTTGGTGAAGTTCCAACGTGGCCGAGAAGATGAGGATGTCGTCTAAGTATATGACGAGGAAGTCATCCAGATGTTGGCAGAAGATATCATTGACCAGATGTTGAAAAGTGGCCGGGGCATTGCAGAGCCCAAAGGGCATGACTAAGTATTCGAAATGTCCGAATCCAGACCTAAACGCCGTCTTCCACTCATCCCCTTCCCTGATCCTGACGAGATTGTAGGCACCCCGGAGGTCGAGCTTGGAGAAGACCTGTGCTGAGCGAAAACGTTGAAACAACTCCGGGATGAGTGGGAATGGATATCTATTTTTAATGGTGATCTTGTTTAACTCTCTGTAGTCAATGCAAGGTCTAAGGGAGCCGTCTTTCTTTTCGACAAAAAAAAAAGATCCCGGCCCCAGCGGGAGAGGAAGAAGGTCGAATGAATTTTTCTCTAAGTTCTCGTCGATATAGGCTTTGAGAGCCATTAACTCGGTCTCGGAGAGGGGAAAGACGCGGCCGAAAGGGATCTCGGCGCCAGGCAGGAGGTCGATGGGGCAGTCGTAAGGTCGATGTGGGGGCAGGCAATCAGCCTGTTGTTTATCGAAAACGTCTTTAAATTCCAGGTAGACCGGAGGAACGTGCAGGAGATTTTCCGGTGGGTTTAGAATGGTAGAGCAGGAGACAGGAGGAGGTGGAAGACAGTGCCGAGAGCAGTATGAGGAGGTAAGGTTTATTTCTTTTGTGAGCCAATTGATACAAGGTTGGTGAAGCTGCAACCACGGAAGACCCAGGATGATGGGATACATAGGAGATGGAATGAGGTCCAGACGAAGGTGCTCTTGGTGTCCCGAATCGGTGGTAGCAAGCAGAGGGAGAGTTTCCTGGGTGACCAGACCGGAACGAGGACGGGAACCGTCAGCTAAGAGGACTTGAAGGTGAACGTCTTTAGTGCGGCAGGGAACGTGCAGCTTCGGGGCCATAGTAGAGTCCAAGAAGCTGCTACATGCTCCAGAATCAATGATTGCCGGCAGGCGGGTTTCCCCGTCCGGAAGCTGAAGATAAAGAAAAAGCACGATGTAAGTCTGTGGTAACTGGGAGGCATGGTAATTAAACACTGGCGAAGGTTTCAACTTACTAGGCCTGACAGGGCAGTTGAGGAGGAAGTGGCTATCCGTGCCACAGTAGAGGCAAAGATTTTCCCGTCGCCTGCGCAATCGTTCCTCTGGGGTGAGTGGTGCTCGAACTACGCCGAGCTGCATGGGCTCTGGATCTGGCAATGAGGAATTGGATGGAGCAGGTGGAGGAATGGGTACTGAAGGCTGTCTTGGCGGAGCCCAGCTGAGACGGGTGGTCTGGAACCGCTCGGAACGCCGCTCCCGCAAGCGTCGGTCCAGTTTGGTGGCGGACTGGATCAGGCCTTCCAGTAAAGCGGGGGTCTCTGAACGTGCAAGCTCATCTTTTAGGGCCTCGGAGAGACCCTGGCGGTACTGGTACTTTAAAGCCACCTCGTTCCAACCTGTGTCGGCCGACCACTTCCTGAACTCAGCTCTATAGTCCTCTATATGGGTCGCCGACCCTGATTCAGATTGTGGAGGGTGGCTTCTGCGGTGGCAGAGCGCAGTGGATCGTCATAGAGTTTGGCCATGTGAGTGAAGAAGGCATCAATGGTGTCCAGAACAGGGCTTCTTTGTTCCATTAAGCTATGGGCCCAGGCCTGGGGCTCATCTGAGAGAAGGGAGATGACAAACCCCACTTTTACAGCTTCCGAGCAAAAGGTCCTTGGTTGTAGGGCAAAATACAAGGTGCAGGCATTCTTAAAGGCCCGATACTTCCTTCGGTCACCTACAAACCGTTCGGGTGTAGGTACTCGGGGTTCGGGGTGCGAGACCATTACTGCTGGGCCCAGGGAAGATGGCGGAGCTGCGTGCCCTGTAGTTTGGATGGCAGGTGCCGTGGGAGGTCCGGGTGGAGTGGCTAATTGCTGTAGTCGGCCATCCATCTGGAGACATCCCTCTTGTAGTTTTTGCACCGCTTCGGTCAGGGCGGAGACTTGTTGGCAGAGGTTTTCAAATGGTGAGCACGCCCGGTCGGCCTCAGACATCTGGCCGGTTTGTACTGTCAGAGTCTATAGTACTTACCGAGGCCAAGATGCTGCGGACGGCTCACCCTTGCGAACCAGCGCTGACCGCCCTCTGGTGGTGGGAACAGAGGGGTGACAGCACCAGGAGGCACCGGTGCCGGAAACAGGTAGCTGAGTCGAGATGCAGATCGAGGAAGGCACAGGAAGGCACTGGAGACACCTGGTGGATGAGTGCGATATCTAGGAACACTGAATCTGCAGGCAGGCTGAGGAGACAGTCCGTAAGATAAACCAGGATCAGGGGACCGAAGAAACAGACAAGTTCAAGGTACTGGCTGGGGGCCAAGGATCGGAGAGATCAGCGAAAGTCCAGTAATACAAGCCACAGTCAAGGATCGGAGAGGTCAGCGGAGTCCAGGGGTGCAAGCCGGGGTCAAGGGATTGGAGAGATCAGCAAAGTCCAAGGCAGGCCGAGATCAGGTATTCAATCAGGTAAGCCAGGAAATCTGGGTCAAACAGGTTAAGGGCAGCGAGACACATACAGGAGCTGATGACAAACCAGCAACCTGTCATGTGTCAGAGGCAGGTTTAAATAGGGCGGTGAGCACTGTGATTGGTTCCGACGGGACCGTGTGTGCTCGCGCCGCTCTACTGCGCATGTGCGCGAAACCATAGTCCGCAGAACTGCTGCCCTGACAGTGACCCAGTGGTGGAGAAATACTGATTTAGCTGGCTGGAGGCCTGAGAAATGGGAAGTATTGTAGTGGTCTATGGCCTGTGGTGAAGAACTACTGATTTAGCTGGCTGGAGGCCTGAGAGATGGGAGGTTTGGTAGTGGTCTATGGCCGTGGCCCAGAGGTGGAGAACCACTGATTTAGATGGCTGGAGGCCTGAGAGATGGGAGGTTTGGTAGTGGTCTATGGCCGTGGCCCAGAGGTGGAGAACCACTGATTTAGATGGCTGGAGGCCTGAGAGATGGGAGGTTTGGCAGTGGTCTATGGCCGTGCCAGAGAACCACCGATTTAGCTGGCTGGAGGCCTGAGAGATGGGAGGTTTGGCAGTGGTCTATGGTTGTAGCGGAGAACCACAGATTTAGCTGGCTGGAGGCCTGAGAGATGGGAGGTTTAGCAGTGGTCTATGGCCGGGGCGGAGAACCACCGATTTAGCTGGCTGGAGACCTGAGAGATAAGAGGTTTGGCAGTGGTCTCTGGCCAGTGACCCAGTGGTGGAGAACCACTGATTTAGCTGGCTGGAGGCCTGAGAGATGGGAGGTTTGGCAGTGGTCTATGGCTATAGCGGAGAACCACCAATTCAGCTGGCTGGAAGCCTGAGAAATGGGAGGTTTGGCAGTGGTCTATGGCCATGGCGGAGAACCACCGATTTAGCTGGCTGGAGGCCTGGCAGTGGTCTATGGCCGTGGCGGAGAACCAACGATTTAGCTGGCTGGAGGCCTGAGTGAAGGGAGGTTTGGCATTGGTCTATGGCCATGGCGAAGAACCACCGATTTAGCTGGCTGGAGGCCTGAGAAATGGGAGGTTTGGCAGTGGTCTATGGCCCGTGACCCAGTGGTGGAGTACCACTGATTTAGCTGGCTGGAGGCCTGAGAGATGGGAGGTTTGGCAGTGGTCTATGGCCCGTGACCCAGTGGCGGAGAACCACCTATTTAGTTGGCTGGAGGCCTGGCAGTGGTCTATGGCCGTAGCGGAGAACCACCGATTTAGCTGGCTGGAGGCCTGAGAGATGGGAGGTTTGTGGCCATGGCAGAGAACCACCGATTTAGCTGGCTGGGGGCATGAGAGATGGGAGGTTTGGCAGTGGTCTATAGCCCATGGCGGAGAACCACTGAGTTAGCAGGCTGGAGACATGAGAGATGGGAGGTTTGGCAGTGATCTATGGCCCATGGCGGAGAACCACTGAGTTAGCAGGCTGGAGACATGAGAGATGGAAGGTTTGGCAGTGGTCTATGGCCCATGGCGGAGAACCACTGAGTTAGATAGGCTGGAAGCCTGAGAGTTGGGAGGTTTGGCAGTGATCTATGGCCGTGGCCCAGTGGAAGACCACCAATTTAGCTGGCTGCCAAGTCACTGTTGGGAGGGGGAACACAGAGTAACATGAACTACTGAAAGAAGTGTTCTTGGTGCTAACTTAGAATTATTCTACAATGCCGCAACTACAGAGGTGACAAAGTAATGTGTTATAGCTAATTTACCGCTTTTTAAGACGACATACAATTTTCAAAGCCTGCATCCTGATCTCAATTGCATTTCATCTATGACTGGAAAAGCCTAACTTCACTCACCAGCCTCCATTTTTTTTTTTTTTTTTAAACACAAAAAAAAAAAAAATCATAAACAACTCTTGCACTACGTCCTTCAAGCCTCCGGCATCTACACACGACCACTGTTCAGAACAAAAGAGCTTCCGAAAGGTCAACATGGCCGCAGCTATCGCGATAATTGCGTCGCGGCCGCTACAGATACAATGTCGCGGGCGCTGACAACAATAGTACACCTCACGGCTTTCTCCTTCCGCCATGTTTTCCAAAGAGTGCGTCTCAGCACGTGGAGCCGGGAGCCAATCAGCACCGTCCAATCTCGGCGGAGTGATACGGCTGCCGGAGGTCCAGAAAGTGACCGGCGGGAGCGGAATGGAGAGGAAACGTTGGGAATGCTCGGCGCTGCCGCAGGGTTGGAAGAAGGAAGAGGTGACCCGTAGATCAGGGCTGTCCGCGGGGAAGAGCGATGTCTATTACTATAGGTGTTTATTCTTTTACTTCCTAACTAGTGTGGGCTGTAGGACACATGTTAGGAGAGATTGAGGAATCCCAGGGGGATGGAGGAGAGCGGCTCAGGATGGTGTTGTGTGTGTGAATGGGCAGGCAAGGTGGAGGCAGACCGGAGGGGAGGAGGGGGGTCTTCATATAGTGGGCAGAGCACATCAGCATAGTACAAGAGCTGCACGCGGGTAGGTTGTATAGGCGCGCTATAGAAACATGCTACTAACTTCCATAGGAGGATAAACAGCTCAAGTCACTACGCTAATGTCTTTATTTTAGCCATGTGACTGTTCTTATCAAATCCTATTGGACTCCACCTGAAAATAACTGTTACCTATATCATCCTTGTACTGGTATAAGAAGACTTAAAAAAAAAAAGAAAAGTGAGTTATTTTCAGCTGGAGTACTATGGGACCTGATCAGAAGGCTCCATGCACACAGGGCATTAGTTTAAGTAAACATTTATCATATTGCAGCTTCCCAATTACCTTTCTTATGGATCAACTGTGGGTATAGGATTTGTATGTGAGGGTTTCGATGTGATTTTTTTTTTTTTTTTTTTTTTTTTTTTTTTTTGGTTGAACTAGATGGACTTGTGTCTTCGTTTTCAACCTGACTATACAATTAGCTGTGATGGCTGCATTTGTTTTATTTTCTTTTTCGGCCTCATGCACACTTGATGTTAAAATAACGTTATAAAAACGCCAGTAGCTTTGCAGTGAGTTTTTTTCAATAGTGTTTTTCCGCGTCAGCGGTTTTTTTTTTTTTTTGTTGAAGAAATTTTATTTTTTATTTTCAATGGCTCAAAAACGTTAAACGCTGGTGAGTGACGTTTTTGAGCATTTATCAGCGTTGGGCTCCATGCACACTGAAGCTGATAAACTGCAGTTTATTGGTGTTTTGGCCTTTTTTTTTTTTAAGCCTATAAACTGAACTGTATGTTGGCCTATGTGCTCATGCACACCTGGGTGTTTTTGGAGTTTATTGGCTTTTTTCGGAACGCCTGAAATTTGCGTTCAAGGTGCCGTTTTTCGGCCGGAAAAAAAACCGAAAAACACTCAAACGCTGGCGCCAGCGTTTTTTGAATCCATTGAAAAACAAAAAAGCTACACTAAAAAACGCTGATTAAAGCTATTGCAAAAAACACAAAAAAACGTTGAAAGGCTCCCTGCTACTGGCTTTTTTTTTATAGCTTTTTTTAGCTTCCGTGTGCATGGAGCGTAAGGCCCCTTTCACACGTGCGGACTGTATGTCCCATTTTTTCATCCATCCGTGGATGAAAAAAGGACATACATTGGTCCCTATGAGATTGAGGATGTCAGCGGAAGAACATCTGCTGACATGCGATCTCGTCCGCTTCCGCAAAGATCCGATTTTGCAGAATGAAGAAAACCCTATTTTTCCTTCCATCATCGGATTGGATGAACATGGACACACGGTCCGTGTTCATCCGATTCCCCACCCCATAAGGGAGAGGGGAGAAAAGACAGGGTGATCCCTGCACAGTGTGCGGGACCGCCCTGTCAGCCGCCGGCTCAGCGAGGATCAATGGAGCGATCCCTGCTGAGCATATGGAGGCGGATCATTACTGACCTGCCCTGTGTGAAAGGGGCCTTGGAGCTCTCAGAACCCACTAGTTTTTGAGCAGTAAAAAAAAAAAAAAACGCCATTGCCCAAAACTGCTAACAGCCTAGGCTAACATGATGGAGAGTTTATTGACTGTAGAAAAAAACAGCTGCTGTAATAACGTCCAGTGTGCATGGGGCATAAGGCTTACTTTTATTTTTCATCTGGTGATCCAGCTAGCAAGTCTGCTCTCTTGCACACAGTGATGAGACCAACCATGGCCAACAGGCTAGCTTCAAGCTGAGTTCCACCCAAAAGTGGAACTTCCGCTTTAAGTACTCCTTGCCCCCTGACGTGCCACAATTGGAATGTCATTTTTTTATTTTTTTTTGAGGGGGGGGGGGTGGGTACCTGTTTTTTTTCAGAGGGACTTCCTGTCTCACTTTATCTTCTGGCTGTCTAGACTCCTCCTCTCCCCCCTAGGCAACCCCTACCTGCAATCTTCTGGGACAGGTTCCAGAAGATTGCCTGGCCACTGACTGTGCGCTACCGACTGTGAAACCGTAAGCTTTCAGTGATAGGGGGGGGAGAGGAGCGAGGCATCGGACGGCCACATGACTGGACTGTGGGACAGGTGAGAGTCTGTTTATTAAGTCACCTGCTATGCTTTTTGCAGCTGCTGACTTTTAATAAACTTAATAAACAGTGGAACACCTCTTTAACCACTTCAGCCCCAGGAGGATTTACACCCTTAATGACAGGCCATTTTTACGATACGGCACTGCGTCGCTTTAACTGACAATTGCGCAGTCGTGTACCCAAACAAATAGAGCTTTCTTTTGGTGGTATTTGATCACTTCTGCGGCTTTTATCAATAAAAACGAAAAAAAGACTGACAATTTTGAGAAAAACAATATTTTTTGCTATATCTCCCCGCCCCCCAAAAAAATAAAACAAATTACTTCAGTTAAGGCCAATATATATCTTCTACAAAAATCGCAATAAGCATATATTGATTGGTTTGCGCAAAAGTTGTAGTGTTTACAAATTGGGGTATAGATCTATGGCATTTTTAATATATCTTTCTCTAATTTTTTTTTTTTTTTTTTTTTTGCGGGATTGCAGCGGACAGACCGGACTTTTTTTTTTGTGTTTTTTTGGGCCATTGACAATTATACTGCGATCAGTGCTATAAAAATGCACTGATAACCCCTTTCCTGTCAGTGTAGTTTATACAGTTAACACTAGGGGGCGATCAAGGGGTTAAATGTGTTTCTAACTGGGGGAGTGGACTGACTACAGAGATGCTGTTCCTAATCACTAGGAACAGACGATTACACTGTACTTCCCAAACAGAACAGGGATCTGTTTATATTGACAGATCCCCCATTCTGGCTCTGTGGAGCGATTGCGGGTGGCTGCCGGACATTGAGGCCAACGGCGCCGCACACACTGTATCTATTGCACGAAGCATAGCACACCTACGTCGATTAGAGCAATAGAGCCGATCTGCAGCAGTATAACTACGACTGCTGGTCAGCAAGTGGTTATATTGGCATAAGTTGGCAAATTCTATGCATTAAGATAAAAAGCCTTTTGTGTGTAGCAGCTCCTCTAATACTTACCTGAGCCCATCTAGATCCAGCGATGTTGTATGAAAGACTCTGCTGCTTGTGACTTCCCTTCTCATTGGCTGAGGCAGCCGTGCCACGCCATTGGCTCCCTCTACCCTCAATTAGGAGAGAGGGGGGGAGGCCGAGCTGCTGCTCTGTGTCTTAATGCATATCGGGAGCCCTGGCTCGGTTGCCACCATAGCAAGCTGAAGGACCATTGAGAAGGAGGATTTGTGCTGTTCTGTGCAAAATCACTTTTCTCTAGCCCCTTGGCGCTGGTGCCTCCCGACCCTTTTAAGGGGTTTCAGATGCTGGGGAGCGGGGGGTTATGTTCATGTGACCACTGTGATTGGTGGTTACATGATTGAAAAACTGAACGCAAGCAGTGGATCTGTTGGCCGCTAGTAACTGTGCGCACAGCTGTATTTGCGATGTGGTACCCAAATGCCACCCCAGTATTTGCATATTTTCACACTATCGGGGCTAAGAGGTTAAAACGATCACCTCTTCCATAAAACCTTTTTCCTAAAAGTAAAAAAAAGTTGTTCTAACTAATTATGCAGTGTGGGGACTCCTTCCCCCAGACTGACAATGCTACTGTCCAAAGGTGCCGCCTCCTGTGCTTTCATACAGAATGAGGGCACTCTAAGGCTGGGTTCACACTGCTACACTACAGTGAATACGACTTTCATCCTACTTTGCTCTGAGACATCAGTCCTACATTGGTCCGACTTGAATGAACAGGATACTACTTTGATCTGACTTTGTGACAGTCTGACTTATACTTTGACCAATCAAAACAATCTCAGTGTGAGAATTCCTTTTACTGCGGCTGTAATCACATGTCGGATGTCAAAAGTCAGATGGTAAGGACAAGGATCCTACTTTGAGCCGACTTCAATGGGATGAAGTAGGATCAAAATGGACCAAAGTAGTACAGGGAGCATTTTCAAAGTCGGACCAACTTGTGTCGGGCTGGTTAATAGGGAACCATTGATTTTCACGCGTCATGAGCTCCCAATGTCGGAGCGTTTGTTGGACAACTGTGAACCCGGCCTAATACAGGATGTGTGATAGGTTTTCACTTGGTGAGCTAGTCTAATAAAGTCATTACATTTAACTGTTGGTGAGCTGTAATATATTCAGTTTTTGGTTATGGGTGTAATGGCCCCTCTGAACACCAGAATTCCTGTCAGAAGAAAGCTGCTTAATGGCTGGTTCACACCACAATTTCTGCTTTCTGGGTGTATTTATGCATTTAAGATGTGCTCCAGTGCATTCCCCCCCCCCCCCCTCTTTTATTTTTTTTGTCACAATTACTTGTCTAGCATTTGAGCGTTAATGCATTCTATTGGCCAGAACATTCATATATTCTGGCCAGTGGAATGCATTACACAAGACACAGCTAGTGTTTTATGTGTGTTCAGTTTTTTTTTTTTTCTCTGCTCTTCACCTCAACGCACTTTTTTTTTTTTGTGTGTGTTTTTTTTTTTTGTCTTTAGTCTGTAAACATCTGTGTGTATGGACACATAGGCTAACATAGAGGTGCTTTTACAGGCAGAAAAAAGAATTGCTCAATGCCTGTAACAGCAGCAGTTTTTAAGCTCTATGTGCATGAGGACTAACAGTCGCATGATTAAAATAAGATCTATAGCTTTGTGACTAGCGCCTTGGTGGTATATCCTCATCCATTATGGAAGTTGGCACTGTGGTGTCCATTTTATGAAGCAGTGAAATCTATTCACCGCTTGATTCGCCGGCATTCACAGTGGAGATCTCCTTGGAGTGAAGCGATCTACAGACGCTTCCAACACTGTAGAACGGCCCCTGATACTGGAATCTCGTGAGACTCTACGAGATTACAGTACCAGAAATTCACAGAAATGCTAAAATTTGTCAGTTTATTAAGCAGTGAAAAATGATCACCTCTCAGTACACTGACGGACGGTGTGGTTAATCGTATCAAAATAAGGTGTGTGTGTGTATATATGTATATATAATTAGTACATACCAAAAGTTTGGACACACCTTCTCATTCCAAGAGTTTTCTTTATTTTCATGACTATGAAAATTACAGAGTCAAACTGAAGCATCAAAACTATGAATCCACACACGTGGAATTATATACATAACAAAAAGTGTGAAACAGTCTTGAAGGAGTTCCCAGATATGCTTAGCACTTGTTGGCCCTTTTGCCTTCACTCTGCGGTCCAGCTCACCCCAAACCATCTCGATTGGGTTCAGGTCCGGTGACTGTGGAGGCCAGGTCATCTGGCGCAGCACCCCATCACTCTCTTTCTTGGTCAAGTAGCTCTTACACAGCTTGGAGGTGTGTTTGGGGTCATTGTCCTGTTGAAAAATAAATGATGGTCCAACTAAACGCAAACCGGATGGAATAGCATGCCGTCAATTTTGAATAAATCCCCAACAATGTCACCAGCAAAGCACCCCCACACCATCACACCTCCTCCTCCATGCTTCACGGTGGGAACCAGGCATGTAGAGTCCATCTGTTCACCTTTTCTGCATCGCACAAAGACACGGTGGTTGGAACCAAAGATCTCAAGTTTGGACTCATCAGACCAAAGCACAGATTTCCACTGGTCTAATGTCCATTCCTTGTGTTCTTTAGCCCAAACAAGTCTCTTCTGCTTGTTGCCTTACTTTAGCAGTGGTTTCCTAGCAGATATTCTACCATGAAGGCCTGATTCACACAGTCTCCCCTTAACAGTTGTTCTAGAGATGTGTCTGCTGCAAAAGGTGGCCACTTTGAAGAACCTAGAATATGACATTTATTTTCAGTTGTTTCACACTTTTTTTGTTATGTATATAATTCTATGTGTGTTCTACGTGTGTCATGCGAATAAAGAAAACTCTTGGAATGAGGTGTGTCCATACTTTTGGTCTGTACTAGTCTAGTCTGTGTGTGTGTATGTATATATACAGGGGGGCATTGTTTGTGTTTTTGGGGGGGGGGGGGGGTGTTCTGAACGAGGCTGAAAGAAGTTAAAATCTTCCTCCTCAGAACCCCCGGGATTCCCTCTTCACTCCCCGATTCACCACCTCTGAGCTGGTGAATCTGGGAGTGTGAATTCTGACACAGATCACCAGTGAAGTGCTGAGATCGCAGCTTCATAAACTAGCTGTTACTGTGCCATTCAATGAGACTTCTCGTTGTGCAGAGATCATCGGTGGGAGAACAAGTTCAAACACTTCTCCCCCTATTCTCTCTGTTTCATAAGCTGCTTGTGGACTGTGATCAGTGGCGATCCTTGGGATCACTGCTTCATAAACGGACACCTTTGTACTTTTTATGAATAGAGCCTGTGATATTTGTCATGGATGCAACATGCCGAAAGTTTCCACACAAATGATATCCAGGTTCCATAGTGATTCTATCAGGCACAGATACATTCCAAAAGCTACACATGTGAAGGAATGAAATTGGCTGATTCCAGAATGGCCTGTTTAGATTAGGGCAGTGTAGTTTGTCATTTGTAGATATGGAGAACTGCTCATGCGGACGGACAAAAGAAATGCTGTTGTTTGGGGCATCCTTTTTTTTTTTTCTCCTTCTTATAGGCCCATGAACACAGCTGCTTTTAACCTCCTTCTGCCCATGCTATAGACAAATGACAGCTACAGTGCAGGCCTGAATTGCTGGGAGGCCGTCATGACATCCTCCCATTTCATGAGCTGCCTGTGCGGCCCCTGTAATTGCTGATTCTACGACCCCGACCCCTTACCATGTGATCAGCTGTCTGCCAATGACAGCTTATCACGTGATGTAAACAGAAGATCGGTAATCCTTTATTTTTTTTCCCTCACGCTATCTGCGAGGGTGGAAAAAAAAAGCCGATCACTGGCTTCTGTCAGAGAGCCGCAGCTGCCTTATCTGTGCCCACCAGTGCTGAAATCATTGCTGCCTATCGGTGTCACCTACCAGTGCCCATCAGCGCACATCAATGAAGTAGAAAAATTACCGGTTTTCAACATTTTATAACGAACTATAAGGCCTCATGCGCACTGAATTAAAATAACGTTCTAAAAACGCCAGTAGCTTTGCAGTGAGTTTTTCAAGATTTTTTTTTTTTTTTTTCAATAGCGTATTTTCCGCGTTGGCTTTTTTTTTTAATTTAAATTTTTTTTTTATAGATCAAAAACATTAAATGCTGGTGAGTGATGTTTTTAAGCGTTTATTGACATTTATCAGCGTTTATCAAACGTCTCTCAGAACCCGCTAGTGTTTTTTTTTTTTTTTTTTTTTTACTGCTCAAAAACGCCACTGCCCAAAACTGATAACAGCCTATGTGTGCATGGACACATAGGATAACATGATGGATAGTTTGACTATAGAAAAAAACGTCTACTGCCAAAAACAGCTGCTGTAAAAACGTTCAAAAACGTTCAGTGTGCATGAGGCCTAAAATGTATTTATTTTTTTCAAAATTGTCGGTCTTTTTTTTTGTTTTTTTAATGCAAAAAATAAATCTAGCCGTGATTAAACACCACCAAAAGAAAGCTCTATTTGTGTGAAAAAAAAATAAAATAATAATTTGGTTACAGTACCGCGCAATTGTCATTCAAAGTATGAGAGCAAAGAAAATTTGGTCTGGGCAGGAAGGTGGTTTAAGTGCCCAGTAAGCAAGTGGTTAATGTGGCCATGCACATATGTATGCACGTGTTTGATATAACAACATTCATAGATAAAAAATGCACCAAAGCTGCATTTGGAGAACATATGAACATAATTTACGCACGTATGCACATAAATGTACAAGTGTGTAAATTCTAGTGGTTAGAATGAATATTCTAGCCAATAGAATAAGTTGACGTTCCTACTAGTCGTCACCGATCCGTGATCCGAATGGGTCACCCCGTTTGGATCGGCACACCACGCGATCTCCGGAGCCTCGACCGTAGGAAAGTCCCCGTCTTTGGCCTAGCTCCGGAGCGGCGGCACCCCAGTGGAGACAGTGTGCTTACCAGTGCACAGCGTGACACTCCCTCACCCTCAGCGTGCTGACTACAGACCCAGGACCACTGACTGCAGACATGTGGAGATAGTATCTGAGATCTGCAGCTGTTGGTAGGAGTGATACCATCACCCGGGGAGCATGACTGTACTGAGTGGAGGGGGGGACGCCACACCTGTGACACCAGAGGAGGGGGGGGGACGCCACACCTGTGACACCAGAGGAGGGGGGGGACGCCACACCTGTGACACCAGAGGAGGGGGGGGGGACACCACACCTGTGACACCAGAGGAGGGGGGGGGGGACACCACACCTGTGACACCAGAGGAGGGGGGGGGGACACCACACCTGTGACACCAGAGGAGGGGGGGGGGGACACCACACCTGTGACACCAGAGGAGGGGGGGGGACACAACACCTGTGACACCAGAGGAGGGGGGGGGACACAACACCTGTGACACCAGAGAGGGGGGGGGGACACAACACCTGTGACACCAGAGGAGGGGGGGGGGACACAACACCTGTGACACCAGAGGAGGGGGGGGGACACCACACCTGTGACACCAGAGGAGGGGGGGACACCACACCTGTGACACCAGAGGAGGGGGGGGGACACAACACCTGTGACACCAGAGGAGGGGGGGGGACACAACATCTGTGACACCAGAGGAGGGGGGGGACACAACACCTGTGACACCAGAGGAGGGGGGGGACACAACACCTGTGACACCAGAGGAGGTGGGGACACAACACCTGTGACACCAGAGGAGGGGGGGGACACAACACCTGTGACACCAGAGGAGGGGGGGGACACAACACCTGTGACACCAGAGGAGGGGGGGGACACAACACCTGTGACACCAGAGAAGGGGGGGGGACGCCACACCTGTGACACCAGAGGAGGGGGGGGGACGCCACACCTGTGACACCAGAGGAGGGGGGGGGGACGCCACACCTGTGACACCAGAGGAGGGGGGGGGGACGCCACACCTGTGACACCAGAGGGGGGGGGGACGCCACACCTGTGACACCAGAGGAGGGGGGGGGGGACGCCACACCTGTGACACCAGAGGAGGGGGGGGGGACGCCACACCTGTGACACCAGAGGAGGGGGGGGGGACGCCACACCTGTGACACCAGAGGAGGGGGGGGGGAACGCCACACCTGTGACACCAGAGGAGGGGGGGGGGGACGCCACACCTGTGACACCAGAGGAGGGGGGGGACGCCACACCTGTGACACCAGAGGAGGGGGAGGACGCCACACCTGTGACAGTGGAGGGGTGACACCAGAGTGGAGGAGACAGGAGGGGGAAAACCAGAGTAATTATAGTGATTAGGGGGCAAGCGGACATCTTGTTACACCCAACAGAGTTTTAGATTTCACAATTATTTTCAACACAAATCGGCGCTTATGTGTTTAAATACAGTATTTGTACATCTTACTGTTTACATCTTAAATTTTAAAAGTCACAGCAAACCTGCTGACCTTACATTAGGGTTGTCCCGATACCACTTTTTTAGGTCTGAATACAAGTACGGATACTTTTTTTCAAGTAGTCACCGATACCGAATACCGATACTTTTTTTAAATGTCATGTGACAGTGACAAAAGATCTAAAGTAAACTCTAGTCTAAAGTATTACAAAATCAAATTATTTACAATTTACATAAATTGATCAATATCTTTTACATGAATAACATTAATATTTAATTATTTAGAAATTACTTAAAATACAGAGCTTGTACTTTAGGAAGTTGTATTCTATGTGACTCCATTTTGAGTGACACAGAAAGAAATAACATGCAATGCAGTGCACTGACTGAGAACTTCTGGCAGTGGCAAGGCAACAAACTACACATTGCTTGCCTCTGTGTGCACTACTGTATTACAATTTACTAGACACTCGGTATTCTATTCAATCAGTTATATTATATATCACTGTCTCACTCTCGAGTGTCTACAATTCTAGATTTAATCTTACTTGCTCGGCGAGGGCTGACTGCTGCTATGAAGTTCGTCCTGGTCCTGCTCTCCTCCCTCTCTCCGCCCACTCTCCTCCTTTCATAATTTAGCAGCACGAGGCGAGGAGGAAAACAAACAACTATTGGCTGCTCTTTGGCGCTCTCTCCACCCCTCAGCTGCTGCTGCTCTCCGCCCCCAGTATGCACGCTCGAGCGAGGGGAGTTAAAAAAACGGCACATAGACATACCTCTGATGTTTGCCGCCGCTCTATCCAGTGTCCACCCCTTGTCAGCTGCCACTATTACGCTGCTTACCAGGAACACGGGGTTACATACACAGTACCAGTGCAACCAATTAGGATGTCGCTGCCGCTCGCTCCACCCCCTTCTAAACTGCCGCAACCAATTAGGATGATCGCTCGCCAGTCCCCACCCCTTCTAAGCTCCCGTTCTAACACTCAGCAGCCTGCTAGTTGGAAAAAAAAAAGTATTCTATTTTGGTATCGGCGGTATTTGCGGGAGTACGAATACTCCCACAAATACTCGGTATCGGTCCCGATACCGATATCGGTATCGGGACAACCCTACCTTACATGGTTGCTAATGTGACAGAACAGCTCTGATTTTCACATTTAACTAAATGTGAAAATCAGGTGTTCTGTCACATTAGCAAGCATGTAAGGTTTGCTGTGGCTTTTAAAATTTAACATGTAAACAGTCAGATTTGCATATACTGTATCTAAGCACATAAGCTCCAGTTTTGTGTTGAAAATAACTATAATCTAAAACTCTGTTGGGTGTAACAAGATTAGTCTTTTTTTTTTTTTTTTGTCGATCTGAAAAATGATCCGATCCGTGACTCTGATCCGAGGATCGATTCGATCTGTGAGTTTTTTGATCCGTTGCACCCCTAATTCATACATCATACACCTGTAAATACATGAGATTAGAGGCATTTTCCAGAAAGAATATTTGGAGCATACCCAAGTGCATGAGGTCTAATGGAAATCTTTGGTAATTCAGAGCAACTTGAAATGTTTTTTTTTTTTTTTTTTAATGCCCCTTTCACACGTGCGGACCGTATGTCCGCATTTTCATCCATCTGTTTGCGGATAAAAACGGGACATACATTGGCCCCTATGTGATTGCGGGTGTCAGCGGATAAACATCCGCTGACACCTGTAATTGTCCGCCTACGCAACTATCCGCTTTTGCGGACGGAAAAAAACCCTGTTTTTCTTCCGTCTGCAGAGCGGATCGGATGAACATGGACACACGGTCCGTGTTCATCCGATCCCCCATAGGAGAGAGCGGAGAAAAAACAGGGCGGTCCCTGCACAGTGTGTGGGGACCGCCCTGTCAGCCGACGGCTCAGCGGGGATTTACGGAGGCATCCCCGCTGAGCAGATGGACACGCGGAGGCGGATAAATACTGATCCGCCCCGTGTGAAAGTGCCCTAAGTGTATCTGTGGTCAGAATTTAAGGCCTCATGTACACTGCTGCTGGTAAATGGGCATTTAGGAGCAGTTAGGCATTTTTTTTTCAACTGCTCCTGAACTCTCCTCTGTTATCTTATCAGTACATGTACACTGGTTCATTTTTAGTAGTTTTTTTTTAGTAGTTTCTAGGCAGTTGTGTTTAGAGGCTTTTTCTTGAACCCAAAAAAATGCGTTCAGAAGCTGTTTAGAGGCAGCTGAAGCGGCAACTCGCGTTTAGCAGCGTTTCCAGGGTGGTGTATTGCAGTTTAAGGGCTGCTACACTGGCAGCATGGGGCATCGCACTATGTGCAGTGCGGTCCTGAGGGGTGACCAGGATATTTGTAATTAACCTATTTTTCATGAAAAGGTCAACTTACCCCTTTATAGTGGAATTTCAGGCTTATCCCATCTAATCTTAAAAATGCTTCCACTCCCTTCTAACACTGAAACTACCTGTGGCATAAAGATGCACATGTTTGCTATACTCGGGCTGCTCCATCTTAGTCATGGCTTTAACTACAGGGGAGAAGAGAGAGTGCTCCGTCAAAGGCTGGAATGCCTGAGCCGTGGTATCACCAATAATTTACTATGGACCATTTGTTGTCGGTGCTCCCTCTTCTCCCCTGAAGCTGCTGCTAACTGACAGAGGAGAGCTGATCATGAGACCAGAGAGGCCCAAAAATAGGTAGGATATACAGACCAATCTTCCACAGGGTAATGTGTGTTAGGGGGGCAGTTTTAAAGCGATTGTAAAGGTTCTTTTGTGTGTTTTGTAATAATAATAATAATAAAATAAGTTATATTTACCTGCTCTGGAATGATATTGCTCAGAGTGGCTCCAAACCTTTTCTGGGGTCCTCTGCTGGCACTCTGCTCCTCCTTTTTTTTTTTTTTTTTTTTTGTGTGCCACCTTAAGAATTCATTACCTATGGGGGGCCACACATGTGGGCTCAATCCTGAGCCATGTTTTGTGCCTATTGACACTGTATTTGACAGCAGTAGGAGCCAATGGCCTTTGCTGTCCTCACTGAGTCCTGTGAGGGGTAAAGAGTGGCGCCACTGCTCTTAGGCACAGTGCTTGATCGAGATCCAGCTCAGGCAAATATTTTGGGGGCTGATCATAACGTGTGTGTTTTTTTTTTTTTTTTTCTTCCCTGTTAATGCAGAGAGAGTGCATTTACAGCCATATAAAGATTAATTGGTATAAGCCCAGAATTCCACTATAAAATCGTACATTTTAATTCTTTCTAAATGATTGTGAAGCTTGTAAACTTTGAAGATCCCACCACACGTTTACTTTCTTGAATTCTGTAACACATATTCACCATGCCCTATTAGTAGGCATTGCTGTGTCGCACATTTCCTAGAGCATGCCTTCTGAAATGCAGTGGTGCAGAGAGTCAGTATAGTAACCACTGCTTGCAGGCAACAAGATACAATAGGATATGTAGTCTTTGGAAATTAAAAGTACACAGCAGAGAAGCAGCTGCAAAGTATGCAGGGGATCAAGAAAGTTGCAAAAAGAGAGCCAGCAGACAGGGAGAATTAATAACCTAAAAGGAGATTTTTCAAGTAAGCTTATATTGAATTGTCAAATCTGTTTGTATTATTACAATGCTGGTGTTATAAAATGAAAGTATGCTGTGACCATAGATCTTCTTTCACATGTTTGACTATTGCAAACTGGAGTCTTATTGGTTGTTGCACCAACTTCTGCAGCACTGTACAGATCAAATGCATATTTGGGTCATGCTAGTAAGATTCCATTAAGTCTAAAGCTGACCATACACTATGCAATCTCTGTACAGTCTCCTTTTAGATTTACCAAAACCGTGTAATGTGTGGGCAAACCTAAAAGAGATTTATTAAATTTGTATCGACTCGGGCAGATCCTTGCACTACATAGTTAATGGTAGATCTAAAGGAGATTGCACAATCTATTTGTATAGTGTATGCTCACACATATACAGTGCAGAAAATAAGTATTTGAACACCCTGCTATTTTGCAAGTTCTCCCACTTGGAAATCATGGAGGGGTCTGAAATTGTTATCGTAGGTGCATGTCCACTGTGAGAGACATAATCAAAAAAAAAATTCCAGAAATCACAATGTATGATTTTTTTAACTATTTATTTGTATGATACAGCTGCAAAGAAGTATTAGAACACCTGAGAAAATCAATGTTAATATTTGGTACAGTAGCCTTTGTTTGCAATTACAGAGGTCAAACGTTTCTTGTAGTTTTTCACCAGGTTTGCACACACTGGAGGAGGGATTTTGGCCCACTCCTCCACACAGATCTTCTCTAGATCAGTCAGGTTTCTGGGCTGTCGCTGAGAAACACAGAGTTTGAGCTCCCTCCAAAGATTCTCTATTGGGTTTAGTTCTGGAGACTGGCTAGGCCACGCCAGAACCTTGATATGCTTCTTACAGAGCCACTCCTTGGTTATCCTGGCTGTGTGCTTCGGGTCATTGTCATGTTGGAAGACCCAGCCTTGACCCATCTTCAAAGCTCTTACTGAGGGAAGGAGGTTGTTGCCCAAATTCTCGCAATACATGGCCCCGGTCATCCTCTCCTTAATACAGTGCAGTCGCCTTGTCCCATGTGCAGAAAAACACCCCCAAAGCATGATGCTACCACCCCCATGCTTCACAGTAGGGATGGTGTTCTTGGGATGGTACTCATCATTCTTCTTCCTCAAAAACACGGTTAGTGGAATTATGACCAAAAAGTTCTATTTTGGTCTCATCTGACCACATGACTTTCTCCCATGACTCCTCTGGATCATCCAAATGGTCATTGGCAAACTTAAGACGAGCCTTGACATGTGCTGGTTTAAGCAGGGGAACCTTCCGTGCCATGCATGATTTCAAACCATGACGTCTTAGTGTATTACCAACAGTAACCTTGGAAACGGTGGTCCCAGCTCTTTTCAGGTCATTGACCAGCTCCTCCCGTGTAGTCCTGGGCTGATTTCTCACCTTTCTTAGGATCATTGAGACCCCACGAGGTGAGATTTTGCATGGAGCCCCAGTCCGAGGGAGATTGAGAGTCATGTTTAGCTTCTTCCATTTTCTAATGATTGCTCCAACAGTGGACCTTTTTTCACCAAGCTGCTTGGCAATTTCCCCGTAGCCCTTTCCAGCCTTGTGGAGGTGTACAATTTTGTCTCTAGTTTCTTTGGACAGCTCTTTGGTCTTGGCCATGTTAGTAGTTGGATTCTTACTGATTGTATGGGGTGGACAGGTGTCTTTATGCAGCTAATGACCTCAAACAGGTGCATCTAATTTAGGATAATAAATGGAGTGGAGGTGGACATTTTAAAGGCAGACTAACAGGTCTTTGAGGGTCAGAATTCTAGCTGATAGACAGGTGTTCAAATACTTCTTTGCAGCTGTATCATACAAATAAATAGTTAAAAAATCATACATTGTGATTTCTGAATTTTTTTTTTTTTGATTATGTCTCTCACAGTGGACATGCACCTACGATGACAATTTCAGACCCCTCCATGATTTCCAAGTGGGAGAACTTGCAAAATAGCAGGGTGTTCAAATACTTATTTTCTGCACTGTATATACATTTTTTTGCTTATGCCAACGATGTTCTTGTGTTTCCAAAAGCATTACCATATACAATAGTACAGTGATGCACAGCCATTCATGTTATTGCCAGGCTGTACACTGCACCTGGGCTGTCCAAGCAAAATAAATATGCCAGGAATTATGCTGAACAGGCTCAGCTGGCCCATGTGCAAGAGCACATTTTGAGTTTTGTAAAAAAAAAAAAAGTCTACTAGGGCATTGTACAGAATCCTATTACATAGGGGCTCATATTTTTATTTTATTTTTTCTAACTGTAAGCAACTCATTCAGCATTATAAATTGCAATATAAATGTGACATCTATACAAAATCTTGCTGCCAGCCCCATGGGTTGAATGAGCGAAAACACTGAATTTTCTTGCCTACACTAAGTATGAGTAAATGAATCTGCAATGCTGGCTATTGTATTCTGATGGCTTGTACCCACATCTGCCAGAAAACCTAAACTGTGCTTGCATCATTTTCTGCCTCCCCTCCGTTGAGGAAAGTCCATTGAAAATTGAGTTTGGTTGAGCTGCGTGGTGAAAATCGGTCCAAAGAATTTTTTTGGCTGATTCAGTGGAAGTCTGCAAAATCTGGTCCGTGTATGGACAGTTGTTGTCCCAGTCACCTGCAGGATCTTTGGTATTGGTGTAGCGGAGGTTGAAATGGATGCCTGTAAAAGCTGCTAGTCCTGCTGTCATGTTAGTGAATGTAATCTTTGCTTTCTTGCAGAGCTGCACCACAGCTAAAACCTGCAGCATCTGACACCCCCATGTTTGGTTACCTGCATCTCACTGCCACGTGCTGTGCCTTCTATCTGCTGGCAGCTAGGTCACTACTTTGTCTCTGAGAACACACACTAGTGACAATAACTTGGCTGTTGGCACAACAGTGCGCAGCAGAGAGATGCAAAAATCCATCGCACCAGAAATGTGTGACTGGTATAGCTTTGCAAAAGAGGAGATTCCATACACTGGTGAGACTAGTTAGTATTATTATTGTACATTTTGTTTTCATGTTTATTTGCAGTAAAGGTACAATTTTTTTTCCCCCTAAATGGCTTCCTTTACCTTTGTGCAGTCCTCCTTCACTTACCTCATCCTTCAATTTTGCTTTTAAATGTCCTTATTTCTTCTGAGAAATCCTCACTTCCTGTTCTTCTGTCTGTAACGCCACACAGTAATGCGATGCTTTCTCCCTGGTTTGGAGTGTCGTGCTCGCCCCCTCCCTTGGACTACGGGAGAGTCTGGACACTCTACATTGCAGATAAAGGAGCTGTGTGTTAGTGGGTGTCCTGACTCTCTTGTAGTCCAAGGGAGGAGCCGAGCACGACACTCCACACCAGGAAGAAAGCCTTGCATTACTGTGTGTAGTTTCAGACAGAAGAACAGGAAGTGAGGATTTATCAGAAGAAATAAGGACATTTAAAAGCAAAATCAAAAGAATGAGGTAAGTGAAGGAGGACTGCACTTAGGTAAAGGAAGCTATTTAGGAAAACAAAATTGTACATTTAAAGCCCATCTCCCGGCAAATAAAAATAAATATCCTTTGCAGTGTGACTGCACTGCAAGGATTATTGCTCATTTATGTCTAGGGGAACATTAAAAGGAGATTTATTTACCTGATCCTTTGCTCCTCCCAGCACCTAGACTGGTTCCCAAAGCATCTGCATCCCTATATTCCTTCTCGCCTCTTATGTGAACTACAGTTCTTAAACGCAAAATTTCACTCCCTTTCTGTTTTGGCGACAGCGTTTACCAGTACAATTACAGAAGTGAAGATCCTCAATGTGATCTTGGCTACAAATACCTAAGGCTCCATCAATGTACATGGGACGTTTTTACAACTGCTCCTAAATGATTAAACTTCACAGATGCCTAAAAACGACAGTAAACGAGACTGTGTACATGGTCACATAAGATAACATTGAATGTGTTCAGGGGCAGTTGAAAAAAGCATCCAACTGCCTCTGAACGCGTGTTTAACAGCAGCAGTGTACATGAGGCCTTTATAGAAGATAACATACATCTCATCAATATACAAGGAAAAAAAATGCCTAGCAATGCACTGGCACAACAGTATTGTGTTGTAAAACGTAGATGTTGCCAGGTTGTTTACTTTTTAGAGTCAGATTCAGCTTAGTTTGCCCAGCCGCATCTCGGTAGGTTTGTGAGAGTCTGTACTCGGTCTGATTGGGGAAGTGTAGAGGAGGCTTTAGGGTTCCAAGAAATCCCTGTCACTCTGCGTATTATCACATCAGGGTTTACCTGGGAAAACAAAACAATCATGCACATTCAAATGCTTGAATGGGTACATAAAGATTTCACAATACATATTTGGTATCGCTGAACACGATGTAGTGAGGAATCATTCTAGAACTTTACAGGTAACTAAACTGAGGCACTGTAAAGCATTTGAGTGTCCTATGGATAATTTTGGGTGTTAATTTGTAACCATTTCGACAAACTCCTACCCACGCTAATTATTCAACATGGCCTCAATATACAGAGAAGTTGGAGAATTTTTTTTTTATTTGTGTGCACTCATTTGATTTGAATGTTGTTTTTTTTTTAATGAAAATATAGATTGTGACTAATGTCATGCGACCTAAAAGAAATTGCCTTTCAGAAAATATGTTCAGATGTTTTCATGTAAAAAAAACCCACACATTTTAGCATGTGTGCGAAAAACTAAAAGGGGATCTGGCAAAAGATTGAGGGTAATTGTAAACAATATTGTATTCTGATAAATGTATGTTTTTATTACATGAAGTGATCATATTTGGTAAGTAAAATCCTTCTTTTCTATTTTACTTGCCTTTATGTTTTCCACCACATTTACATACAGATCAAGCTGTCCAGTGACAGGAGTGCTTGACCAGTTGCAGAAAGGTACCCCCTCCCCAAAAGGCGTCTTTACAGGACAGCATTTGAGAGAGCAAGACAACACCCACCAGAGACAGGAGACACAAACCACCGCAGGTTTAAAAGGAGGCTCCTCCATGAAGCCAGTTATTGTGTTTTCTCCTCCAGACAGAAACATTCCTCTGAAGCTCGGGTGAGTGAGGCCAGGCACTCGGGGGGTGCTGTCCTGCCCATGTTTGGTTTTTGCTTACTGGGCTTGGGGCCTTGGTGTTTCCCCTTGCAGGTACTTCAGTTTGATATCTTTGCCGCCTGGGCCACAGTTATAGCTATCTAGGCTAACTCTTGGGACTCCATGCTCAGGGAGAGCCAGAACTGCTTGGAGTTTCAGGATTGGTGGCACATGTTTCCTGTGGCCACTGGTATTGATTGGCGGTGCCATGTGCCACAGGTACTAGTGACACCACAGGTAAGCAGAGCCATAGTAGTCTTTCTTCAGGCAGAACCCCAGACAAAAATAACAAGATAAAATGAGCGGCTTATTAAATAAACATAAGCAGCTTTTGCTGCAGTATTCACTTTCAATCCAGAGATTTCCCCTGCAGAAATGTTCTGCTGCTAAGTGTGCTTAGTCTGATAGTTGTCAACCAACTTCATCTGAGCACAGGTTGTCCTGGACTTGACCCAACCTGTGACTGGACAGTGAAAGGAGATGCGGCACAGTGGTAAGGTTTTTCATGGTATACTCTTCCATCAGTAAATGAACCGATTGGCCCTTTGTGCTGCTACTTCCTTTCACTCCAGCCCAATATATACGAGGGATCTTGAAAAAATTTCTGCACTTTAAAAAAAGGGCTCTTGCACATGGGAACCTGAGCCCCTGCATTGTAAATGCCAGCACTCCCTGACCCCTAACTGGGCAGCCCAGGTTCTGTGTACAGCCACCCGTAGACATGATTGGCTGTGCATGAGGCTACTCGCACAAACGCAATTGTAACATACAGGCATATGGAAAATGTTCTATTTATTGTATATGCCTATATGATATACGGTACTTGTGTTTATGCATTGCATGGGCCCTGCATCCCATCTTCAACAGTCCTTAATGATTACAGAGCTGCATTCATTTGTGTCTTTTTATATTTGCCTAGAGTTCAGCTCTGACTGCCTTTTTTTTTTTGTATATCCTAAATTGTCCTGGAACTGACATGGGCAATTGGGCTTGTGTAACTGTTTCCCCCCCCTTTTTTTGGAGCGATTGACTTTGCTGTTGTGGCACCCAAATGTATTTTTTCTTTTAGAAGGTTAGCACTGCAGTAGCCTCGAACTTTTTGTGTTTTTTGTTTTTCATTGCAGACTAAAGCTTCAGAAGAACCAAGTCCGGGAAATGTGTCTCTTGTAATTTTCACAATTTCAGAAATGTGTTTAACAATCTTTTGTAAGAGTCGTCTGCCACAACCTGCAAAGATGTTTTGTGTGAAAAGTTTTCAACTTTTTAATCACTTAGGTGTATGCTTTCTGACCCTAAACCCCTTGGTCAACCACATAATCTCTTCCATAAAACTACAGAATGGGTGTAACATTTTGACTCCCATTGGCCACAGTATCAGTACCTTGTTGGTCCTCTAGTGCTATATGGCTCAACTCTTGTCCAATTCGGTCTTTTGCATCCAAACACCAAGACTTTCTGGATATCATCATTTACGTGACATGCAGGATTTGTAGATTATCGAATGTATGCATGAATGAATGTTCAGATCTGACTTTCATATAATTCTATACTGGCGTGTGTTACTAATGTAACAGGTGTTTGCTGTGCTATTCCAAACTTCAAGACCCCTTGTGATCTTTTCTGTCCTTCAGTTTTGTGTTCCACTAGTCCCTTCACATAATGTGCTCTTCTCTCTTTTGTGGCCAAATATTGAGAAGGAAGATGACAATGCCTCTTCAACTTCCCACTAGAGGAAAGGCGGGATAGGGATGACATGATGTCCTCTATGCAAATATTAGGACTTGAAGCATGTTGATGACCTTTTATGGTCAGTGCTATCTCTGTCTGTTCTGCGTGACTAAAAACCTAGAATATTGGTTGGCACAAATTAAGGACTATCTGGAAAACACACCCAAAGAGAAGGTTCTAGATTTTTGCTTTGCAGAGAACTGCTCAATAGATTTGGTAAGGATGTCTTCCAGATCCTCAGCTGTAAATCATTCCACGTGTGGTGTAAAACTTACCTTTTGTGGAGCAAACATGCACAAAATACAAATGATTTGGCACAGAAAAAAACATGGACTGGTGAAAGGGACGCAAAGACTGGATCAGTGTACAGGAACACACCTAATTTTCCCCAGCACCAAGAATATTATTTTACTTTTGTTGTAATTCAGCTAAGGAAAATATGTTCTACCTTGATGTAAGAGGATGAATGCTACTGTATCTTGAGCAAAATATTTTTTTGGCTTATGATTAGGACACCGTATCAAATGGTAGGGTTGTACTGCTGCCTACAGAAGCTATTGAAGGCATGCAAAGAAATGGTGGCCAGTCAGGTATAACTCCTTCCACTCATGCGTTTTTTTTATTTTTGCTAATATAAAAAAAAAAATGTAAATATACTTTATTCTTCTGTCAAGACTTCATCATTCCACTGCTGCGCACACTGCTACACAGCTATCCTGTATAGCTAATCTTTGATGCTGCCTCAGGGGCTGTAATCAGGCCGGAGATTGCACAGCACTATCATGTGACTATTTGGCACTCCCCAGGTACAAAACTGGTTTGTTAGCTGCAACGTGCTTTACAGGCCCAAAACTATGGCACAGGCTCAGTTGTGACCCAGTCCCTGATGACTCTTTGGAGTATGCTCTTGGATGGGGCCAGAAATGCACTGAATGTGATGTTGAAAAGCGGGCTCTGTATACAACACTCTACTGTACCCTAATACTGTGCTTGTTCGGAGCAATGTTTTCTCAAGGCCTACAGTTATGACAAGTCTCTGTGTGGAAAAATGAAATTTCCCCCCACTGTTTGTTTTCCCTGTTCTCAGACAAAGGTGTAACCTGCTGGAGAGAGTTCTGCATTAGTAACTGTAGTGTTGGCATGGCATTCTCAGTCTACCCCATCTCTTCTTGCATTGGTCTTTTTTTTTTTTTGCAGTGAAATGTGAGATCCCAAAATCCTGTTCTAACAGCTTTGGAGCTGCCTACTGTGTCCTTTCTGAAGGACCTTTACAAAATTTGACAGCTATGCTAGATTGTATGAACAAAATTGCTGCCTTTTATAGTGCAGGGGCCAAATGTGTACTTCTGTACACCTATTCTGACATTCCTTCAACTGTAGCAGCTTTGAAGTACTCAGCTGTGAATGTTCTCTTTAATAAGGAGTCTCACAAACCCATCTTGAATGATTTTGTATTAGTCTGTCAATAGTTCCTAGACTTAAATATCATATTGGTTCTTGTTAAGGCAGTGTCCACAGCATTGTGTGCCTAAAGCCACTACTGTTGCTAGTCTAAGCTTCCTTAATGGTAAATGACTGTTTTCTTAACAGACCATTCATTGCAACCTGCTATAGCTGTCACATTGAGTTGTCAGACTTTAGGGGACTGGATTAAATGTATGTTAAAGGAACCTGAAATGGTCCTTGCTGACCAATCGGAAGACACCACTTTTTTAAAATGTCACTGGCAGAATAATGTATTCTTTTATCACTTCAAGGAAAAAAAAACTGTTCCTTTCACTTTAAACAGCACATTGTGTCTCTGTCTCTCTATCGGACCATATGGTGGGCCCTCCTAACCCCCCTGTACTGCTCACCCCTGTTCACTGCCCTACGTTCTTACACTGGCTAGAACTCGAAGCAGAGAGCCAGACCTAAAACTACTTAAGTCGGCCTGCATAAGACGGATGTTCTGCCTTCAAGGTGGACTCCTGCATCAGACTTTTGGGGGTGATCAATTACTTCCCAGGCATGAAATTTTTTTCGAAATAAAAGTGAATGCAGAGTTGTTTAATATTTTTTACAGTAAAATTGTTCTATTAGATTTTTATTTTTTTTTGTTTTTTTTATATTGTAGGCCTGTAATTCTTAGGGATAACTCGCCTAAATCTGTCCAAACAGGCGTTTAGTTGGCATCCTAGGTATGATAAAGTTTGAAACACAAAATCGTAACTTATAATATGACTATAAATAATTATAAAAGATCTTATTCAATGTAATCAAACCAAAAACACTGAAATTTGTCCAAACAAAGGTGCAAAATTACTAGTCGTTGCATATTGGTTTAGTAAACATCCCGCGTATGACATTTTTTGAAACGTGGGACTACAAAAAGTCCAATGTCACAATCGGGACAATGGAACCTGGTTTCCTTTCCGATTTTTTTTTTTTTTTTTTCCCCTCTACTGTTTTTTCTTTGAGCAAAAAAACACACATCTGCTGACTTTTTCTCGGTTGGTCGGATGTAGTCCATGAAATGACGAAAAGTCAGGCGTTCTGGGTTGACGACGCCAACAGCTCTATTCACAGCGATTGATGGTGTTTGGTTCGGCAACTTTTAAAATAAAGTCCGAATGAATCACAGGCTTGTCGCTCCTCCTTTTTTCTTTTTTTTGAGCAGAATGTAGGCTTTGATTTGAATTTAAGCTTGGTTAGGCGCCAAATACCCACTGGGGGGTGAGCGTCTAAGCGCCGCTGGTTAGGTGTTACCTAGAATCAATCCACAGTAATAACTGCTCAAGAAGATGACTGAAGACCTTCTTATAGTACTTCTTTTGCCATTTCCTCGTTGCTTGGTCGGCTCTTTCCAAAAGTAGCCAGTTGATGCATGTAGGATTTTACTCCAAATCGTGCTCTTTAATGCAACGTATTGTATCCAGCTAAGCCTTCCCTTGTATGGCCTTAGACTTTCATCTATACCAATATCTCTTTCTGGCACATAGCTTCATTGGAAATTCTTTAGAATCATTTGAGATGCTTCCCAGAAATTTCCAAATGTCATTTTTGTCACTGGTTCCCACTTTCTGCTTCTTGGAAACTTTCAATGCGTATTGGCTAATTGTTGCTCTTTGTACCACGTTGTCTCAGTATCTCCTCCCTTTTTTTTTTTCCAGTAACCTCATCGATCAGAAATATTTAATTCTGCCATGGGGTTGTTGTGTTCACTGTCTACTTTCATACCAGATGCTCCAGTAAATGGGAATCTTGGGGGCGCTGCCTAATCCGTAATAGTCAATAGAGCACCAAGTTCGCACATTACTGAGCTCCTTCGCAGAATCGTCGCTGTCGTCCCTTTTAGTGTCTTGACGAATTTCTTCACAAATCACTATTGCTTAATTCTGCAAGTGATTCTAATTCATCGATTGTTTTCTAGCTGGTCTAAAACTGCTTTTGACCTCAAAGGATGCTTTTTGGATGCCATGGACGTTCTCAAGTTTCCAGGCAGAACGAATGGTAAAAGTGCAGGCAGGGCACTGGACAAAGTACTAGGGACAAAACTGAAGTGAAATGGTTTGATACATTGTAATCTGTTAGGATAACATTACTGTTTTTACTTTTTGAATTTGCCGCCGGGCTCAGCCCCCATGTGGTGCTCGCAGGGAATGGAACACAGAAGACAGATGCTTCAGTCAAAGGACACAGTGGGAGGACACCACTTTTGGTACTGAAAATTAACCCCAAGCCACACTCTGGGTTACCGCCAGGGAGGTTAAGATCCTAGGCAATTTAACCACCAGAAATGCATTTCCACCATGCTTTACTGCATTGCTTGTCAATACAAAATTGTGGTTAGTGAAATCCTGTTCTCCTGCAATGACAGGTGGTTATTAAATTGTACCCTCAGTCTCTTCTATCCCATTCCCCCATAGCGCATGGGGTACAGCACCCCTGCAAGGGATAACCTTTTCCCAGAACGCAGTTTTGGGTTTAGATGTGTTATGTCTAAAAGCTAAGCTCACTTTTAAGAAAAACGAAATGTGTATATTATTAGCTTATTAGCCCCCCCAGAACTCTGCAAAGCATTGTAGCTACAATCAGTGGATAAATTCTGCAATGTAGGGCTCCTGCAGACATCGTCCACCTGAAAGCTGTCAATGGACTACAAGGGTGCCCATCAGTGACCAAGTAGTAAATTGAGAACTGCAAGTCTGCTGCAGAAGATGGGACTTGTAGTTTATGCATTTAAAGTTCACAGCGAAAAATGACGTGGGTGGAGCTCCGCATAGCTGCTCCAATTTTTAATATGATGGGATGGGAGCATGTTGCACCCTTTAATACTTTACTTATTCTTTAGCAGGGTATCTTGGAGAAAGGAGTGAAATATAAAAAAACAAAGGGATGTGGGGTACTGGAGCTGTGGTATATGGATGTATTCTTTAGGATGCCAGACTATTGGGTTTTCCAGTTTGAGGCTTTTGAATGTAATTTTCAGACTTTATGTTGATTTCTGCTCTTTTTCCTAACTTCTCTGAAATTTACTAGAGGTTTTGCATGGTCTTTTTGTTTGGCTTCAGAGATATGTGTGATCAACATAAGTAATTTTAGGAATAGGTTTGAATAGTGCTTGCCAAGTGTCTCCCCCCCCCCCCCTTTTTTTTTTCTTTGCAGAAAAAAACTGCATTAATGAGGTCATGTTCCATTACAATGTTGTACTTAAGGGCTGGAAAAAGCAGATCTGTGACCAGTACCAGTGTGACAACATGCCTGAGCCCACACGTTGTCTAGTTTTCTGTCCTCCATATTCTCAAATGATCTTTTTTTATTCTTTTATTTTGATCTGGCGATCCAGACAGTAAGTCTCTGTTCTCTTTCAACAGAACAAGGTTTTCTGCGAATGCATCAGTTAGGCCACATTCACGTCTGCGATTTAGGGACATCCGCTCCCCTTCCCTTTTGTGTTGGATATTGTTGTCTTGGTGTTTTTGTGCTGCTTGCTGCAACTGAGCAGGATGTTTAGAGTAAGGGCTATAGTCCATTTGTAATTTTTTTTTTTTTTTTGCAATCCAATTCTTCATACATATGGTTCCCGCTAGTGTTTTGTTTTTTTACCGACTTGATTTGTACAGCTATGCTGGCTGTCAACCTACAGCCATTGCCGGCAAAATGAATAAAAGTGTCTCCCGCATGGAGCCTCGCTGTCGTTTAACTGTACAAAATCCAGCAATGCATGTAATAAAGCTTAAAAACCCTATAGCAGCCATGTATATGAATTAGAATTGGCTTAATATTAAGTGAAACTGTTTTTACAGTGCTGTGGTATACTGTGATGGTGGCCATTTGTAGTAAGGGCAAGTGAGAAGACCATGGCTTGTGTCTCTTCCTGGAACACCTAGACACAGATACACATACAGTCTCTCTGCTCTTCCCTGCAGCAGCCACCGCTATACATAGTAAACTGCTTTTATCCTTCCTGCAGCAGCAGCCACCGCAATACATAGTAAACTGCTTTTTATCCTCCCCACAGCAGCCACTGCTACAGAGTAACCTGCTTTTATCCTCCCCGCAGCCACTGCCACTATACAGAGTAACCTGCTTTTATCCTCCCTGCAGCAGCAGCCACCGCTATACATAGTAAACTGCTTTTTATCCTCCCCGCAGCAGCCGCTGCTACAGAGTAACCTGCTTTTATCCTTCTTGCAGCAGCAGCTTCTGCTACAGAGTAAGCTGCTTTTATCCTCCCCGCAGCCACCGCCACTATACAGAGTAACCTGCTTATATCCTTCCTGCAGCAGCCACCACCGTTATACAAAGTAAATAGCTTTTATCCTTCCTGCAGCAGCCGCCGCTGATACATGTAGTAAACTGTTCCAATCCTGCCTGCACCAGCTGGCAGAACCTCGGGCTGTGCACAGAGGAAGCTAACTGACTCTTCATCCCATCAACTTCCTATGCAGGCATCCACCTTTAACGCACTGCTCCTGGTTTGACTGCCCAAAGACTCCTGGGATATGTGATGATATCCCAGTGGGTCAACGGGCCTAAAGCTACGATTGTCTCGGGGGGAGAAAGAATTACAGGGGGACACTGCATATTTAAGGTATTTTCAAACTACTTTCTAGGAGGGACAGATATTTACATTTAAAAACTGTGAAAATATTCTTTTAGAGCAGAATGATGCTCATTTGACCATCATAAAGGATAAAAAAGGTATTTCTAGTGGAAATATTGCTGTTATATCTGTTTGGTTAAACTTTAAAGGTGAAGCTTTACAGACACATCACTTTTCTGCTGACATACACATTTTTTATTCATTTGGATTTGGTGGTCAATCATGATATTGGCTGTAGTCCCACTCTGAAGGATGTCTGTACCTGTGTATGCTGCTCATGGTGGAGGTGAAGTTTTGGTTTGTGGCTCTTTATTGGATATGCATGTCCAACCCTTCCACTCCATTTCATTTTCTTTGACTTATGAGTAATGGTGACACCACTCATCATCCTCCTCCTCCCTTTTATCTTTAGCTTCCTCATTGACTTGTATTGCTGAGGAAGGGTGGCGGTGTGCACTAGGTTAAATTTGTTAGATTTGCACAATGACCAAAGGTTAATCCCCTATTCTAATGCTTGCTTATTATTTATAACTTTTCATATTAACATCTCCAGACCTTCACACATCAGGCTTTTCTGTATGGCAAATGCCATGTCAATGCCTGACTGGTACTACTACTCTGTTCTTTTGGTGCTTTGTGTGCCCTGATGAGAAGCTGGCATCTATGTTGTTGGGTTTATGGGCTGAAGACTATTTTCTTGGTAATTGGCCAGGCCACCTCTGATCTCTACTGCTGATTAAAATGTGCCTTTTGTCTGAATGAATGAAAAAGTCATTGCATCGGCTAGGCTGCATTTAGGCAAGTCCTGTATTAGAATGTTGATTAAATTCTCCCACTGAAAATGAGTGTGCATCTATGCACACTTCTGGACTGTCATTGATAGCGGCAGTTTGCAAGCTTGCAAACTATTAGGCACCTATTGCTGCCAATTTTAAAGTAGAACTAAAGGCAAAACTGTGTTTTTTTTTTTTGTTTGTTTCCAGGACAAATCCCTTCAAAATGAGGGAAACGCCAGGTTGACACTAGAACTAGTACCCTATTGGACTATTTCCTATCTATTTTTTTTTCTTTCTTTAAACATGACAAATGGTGAAACTCCATAAGGGGACACAGACGGCAGTAAAAATTATGAGATAAAATGTTTTCTGTTTAAAAGGGCAAAAAAATGTTTTAGTTTTTGAAGCTGCACCTTAATTGACTATGGCAGATCTAAGCATGTGTTTTTTGTTAGGTTGGTTTTTTATTTTTATTGCAAACACTCTAAAATTCCAGTTAAAAGATGGTGTTGCTTTTAGCATTAGTGGGAGAAAATGAAGGGGTACTACCATCAAAAGTGATAATCATTGACTTACAGGAAGTTCTATGTAGGAATGATTTTATTTTTTTAACAAGGCTACATTCATACAGGCTATTAAGCACACCCTACATTTTCTCGGCGGATTCTTGCATATTGAATTGAAAGGAATGGACGAAAAGCTACAGCTGCTCAACCTGTACAATGCAATCTCAGGATCACATGATGGATTTTTAAATCTTTATATGATTGTACAACCAGCTCGTTGGATTTTTATACATAGTTGCAGCCATCTTCTACAGCCGCTAGCAGTAACCACTATATTCTGCCCTCTGGGCAGGCTCCCTGTGCCCCCTGCTGGCACTGCCAGAGACATTCCCCCATCAACACTGAATGTGATGATTCTTTCCTTTAACCGATAGTGGAAGGAAACAAAATCGCGTAATCTCTGGCCTGCCTTCAAAAAAGCCTCAAGATGCATAGTTTTTGCAAGCATGTATGCACTACCTTTTTTAACTTGTGATTTTCAGATTGTTTGCATTATAAAAACAAAAAATATTTAATTCTGCTTTAGGTTTCTTAAATATAAAATGATTCAACCATGGTACTTACTCAAGACCGTTTACAAAATAAAGAATTTTTTTAATTAATTTTTTTCAAAATTAATTTTCAATTGGTCTGTGCTCCTTATTGAGTTAACAGCTGCAAAACTGAATCTTTTTGTGTTTTTTTTTTTTTCCTCTGGGCATCTAAACTTCAGTTGTTTATGGTTATGAAAAAGTTGAGTTTTGCCAAATTCAATGCCTTTGTTGCCATTTTGAAGAACTGTCTCCATGGTCCTGGCACTGACCACATTAAAAGCTTCAGACTACTTTCTGCCTAAGGCTCCATTCACATCTAGGCGTATATACGCCGGACGCCGCATACGCCAGAGGGGAAATTTAACATTCCCCTCTATGGAGATGGTTCACATCTCCACGCCGGACGCCTGAAGCTCAAAACAAGTCTCGGAGCTTTTTTTTCAGCAGCTTCGGCGTTCGGCATAGAGATTTGTACATGGAAAAAAAAATGCGGGCTGAAATCACGGCGTTTTGTCGTGGCGTAAGACCCCTCGCCGCAAATCGCGGGACAAAATGCCGCGATTAGGTCGCCCAAGTGTGAATGCAGCCTTAGTGTTGACCATTAAACAGAAGCTGCAAAGGCTAATTTTTATTTAATTTATCTCCTTTTTACCCTATGATTACTTGACATGATCTTTGCAGTTATTTATTCGTACAGTTAGTCAGTATGTAGTCTCGTGCAATTTTGTTTTTCAGCCCCAGTGGGAAGAAGTTCCGCAGTAAACCTCAACTGGCACGATACCTTGGCAACTCAATGGATCTCAGCGCTTTTGATTTTCGAACCGGAAAAATGTTGATGAGCAAAATAAATAAGAATCGTCAGCGAATGCGATATGATGGGCTTAATCAAACTAAGGTAGTTTTTTTTGTTTTACATTATAGGTGGTGATAAAAAGAAGCTTAAATATGGAAGCAAAGTACAATTACGTTTTATTTAAACTAGTATCGCTAAAACAAGTTGTAATATTTGTAATTGTGTGATAGTTTGCATTTCGCTAATTGGTTGTAAAATAAATATGGTAACTGTGTATTGGGAAATGTCAAGATGATTCGAAAAAGATATAATGCATTGTAGACCTCTGTCATGGGGAATACTAATGTGAGACTCGATGTCCAGAGAGACTAAAACCATTTCAGGGGGAACCACCACATCATGTAAAATGTTAAGTATCTTGAACATACAAGGGGAATGTGGTTACGTGTGGTTTAAAACTGGCCATAGATCAGTAATTGTGTGTGTTTGTGTTTCCCCCAACCAGTGGGTTGGACCAAAAAAATTTACCCAGTCCATCCGCTATGTTGCCTTTGGCAGGAAGGCTTCTCTGCCATCCAAATACACTGATGGCAGGCTATAGACTGCAGCACTAATCGAGAGGAAATTTTCCAGCTGGGCACCACAGTGCCCATACATGTATTGAAATGTGACAAGCCCCTGCTAAACTGGCCGAATTGAAATCCATCTATATAGGCAGCCTAGATCAGGGGTAGAAAATGCCCCATTCTCATTGGGACTAAACGGTGCCTTAGGCTTGGTGGTCAGTGAGGGTAGAAAAATTACATATTGCCTGTGATCAGTGGGAAGAGGAGTTGGACCAGGGGCAAGAATGGTGTTTCCCATTGTCGGTGCCAGTGGGATTAAGGGTGCTCCACATCGGTAGAACAGACTGTGCCCCAAGGGCCGGATAAAGACAAGCAAAGGGGCCACATCTGGCCTGAAGTTTGGAGACCATTGACAGGTATGAACTATCTAGTTTTACGATGCCTTGTCCATGTTGTCAGCCGACTTAATTTCAATAGAATTGCATCTGGACAGGGTATAAGAAATTGTCATTAACCACTTGACCCCATGAAGATTGTGCAGTTGTGCGACACTGCACTATAAATAAAGATTGGTAATTTTTGAAAGAAACATTTTTTTCTGCTATAAAACATATCTATTAAAAAATAAATCTTCGTAAATTTAGGTCATGTATTCTGCTACATATTTTTGGTTAACCACTTAGTGTTAACCCCAAAAAATATTACAGATCCTGGTGCCTTAACCACTTCAGCCATGGAAGGTTTTACCCCCTTAATGACAGAGTATTTTTTGCGATTTGGCACTGCATTGCTTTAACTGACAATTGCATGGTCGTATGACTCTGTGATTGAACAACATTTGTGTCTCCCCCCCCCCCCCCCTTTCACAAATAGAGCTTATTTTGGTGGTATTTGATCACCTCTGGTTTTTATTTCTTGTGCTATAAACAAACACCAGTTTTGAAAAAACAAGATTTTTTTTTTTTTAAACAAATTTCTTCAGTTTAAGCTATGTATTGTACATATTTTTGGTTAAAAGAAAAAAAATCAATAAGTGATTGGTTTGCGCAAAAATTGTACCATCTACAAAATAGGGAATTTTATGTTAATGTTTTTTTTTTCCATAAAAGTTTTATTTATAGAGAATGTAGCATAACAAAGAAAACACGCTAAGTTTTAACAAAACAAAAAGAATGTCAAAGCATCATGAAAGGACACAAGACACGATACAATATGAATTTTCCAATAAACAAATTATTTGACCATAACCGAGACCTGATAAGCAAAAGAAACCATAATGTTGCGGAAAAGGGCAGAGGATCTTAAACTTCAATCCCCTCCCCCCAACAAGGCGAGGAGAGGACGGTATAACGGACCGGTCAAGATCAGGGCTTTGGGTGCAGTGTATCATGACAGCAATACGGCCAGGTGCCCGAAAGGAGAAGAGGAAGAGAAGCAAGAGAGGGAGAGAAAGTGTGAAAGATAGAGGAAGGGAGGGGGGGCGGGGGGGCAGGGGAAGAGGCGGGGACAGGCAGGGACTATAAGGGGGGAAGGCAGAGTAGGAATGAGTGGATCCGCGGCACAAAAGGGAAAGGGCCCATCACGGCCTACATTTATGTTAATGTTTTATTTTTTATTTTTTTAATTATAATCACATTTTGTTCCAATTACAAGGAATGTAGACATCCCTTGTAATAGAAAAAAAAGCATGACAGGACCTCCTATAAGCACTTAAGAACCAGCCGCTGCAGTTGTACTGCGGCAATGTGGCTGGTTCCGGCTAATCGCTGTCATTGTGCGTTGGTTTGTACACACACCCCCCCCCCGTACAGTTAGTAAATGCATGGAGGGAACACATTTAATCTCTAGATTGCCCCTAGTGTTAATCTTTCCTGACAGTGTCAATAGTTCAATAATTGCATATTTTTAGCACTGATTACTGTAGTAATAATGTCACTGGTTCCCCAAAAAAATGTCAGGTGTCGGATCTGTCTGCCGCAATGTCGCAGTCCTGCTAAAAATCAATGGTCGCCGCCATTACTAGTAAATATCTATTTTGTAGATGCTATAACTTGCACAAACCAATCAATATATGCTTATTGTGATTTTTGTTTATTTTTTAGCCAAAAATGTGTAGAATACATATTGGCCTAAACGTAAGACATTATTTTTTATTTTTGGGGGGGGGGGGATTTATTAAAGCAAAAAGTAAATATTTTTTGTGGCTTATAGCACATAAAATCCGCAGATATGATCAGGTACCACCAAAGGAAAGCCCTACTTGTGGGTGGGGACATCGCTGAGTGGTTAAAGGAGTTGTAAAGGAAAAAAAAAAATTCACCTTCATGCATTAAGGTGAAAAATCATCTGCTGCGGCCGCCCTCCCCTGAGCCCCCGTTTTGCTTACCTGACCCCTTGAAAGTCCCGAGCAGTCCTGATATCCTCTTCGCCGCTCAGCCTGGCCGCTGATTGGCTAGAGCAGATGGATTGAGAGCAGCGCAGCCATTGGCTGGCACTGCTGTCAATCACATCCATTGGCCGCTCGCTGTATCACGGGAGCGCGCCCGCAATTAGTGACCACCATGCGAGCTCTCGCATGACTTTGGTTACTAATTGTGGGGAGGACCAGAGACAGCCGCCGAGAGACCCCAGAAGACATGGACCGGGGGCACTCTATGCAAAACGAACTGCAAAGTGGAGGCAAGTATAACATGTTTATTTTAAAAAAAAAAACATTTTTTTCCTTTTTAGTGACCCTTTAAATTACCTTAATTTTTGGCAGTTCTGAACTAATAACTGGTCAATGTCTGTAGTGGCATGGCTGTCATCACTCAAGGTGTTTTTTATTTATTTATTTTTTTCTCTCCAGCAATGGGGCACTATTCCTCCCACTGACCACCAACCGTGAGACCATATTTATTTTCACTGATGCTTTGCAGGGTGAGGCTGAATGCTGTACTCCGTAGTAACAGTGTTTAAGGTCCCTGGGTTTTGGCACCACTTGGTACAGTGCTTAACCCAGCTGAAGCGTTCCATAGACTGACAGGCAATGGGATTGGACACTGCACCTTTTTTATTTTTTTTTCCTAGCGCATTAAAATGCCAGGAGATGTGCACAGCAGCTAGACAAGCCCCATGTGCAAGGAGTCTTAACTGGTATGTAAACCTTTACAAGGTACTTTTTAACAATGGGGTCAAAACTTCCTGTGCTGACCATTGATACCATTGTTCTCTGAAGACTGCAGTACCATGCCCCCTTGTTACTGGTAATAGAAGATAGGACTAGAGAACCATATTTCTCTCATGTCTGTCATGGAACATAATGACATGCAATTGTTGTCACCCTAGGACTGGAAGTGTTACTGGCAGAAACACCAGATGAAAATAAAGAGGGGGAATAAAAGCTTGACTATAAAAGAAATTGTAGCGATCAAATCTAAGGACCTGTAAACTGCAATACATTAAAGGTTTTTTTTTTTTTTATAGGCTTTTAAGCAAAGGTTGTAGAGTAAACCTCCTTTCTGTTTTCAGGGCAAGCCTGATTTGAACACTGCCCTCCCAGTCCGGCAGACTGCGTCCATCTTCAAGCAACCAGTCACCAAAGTGACAAATCATCCTACCAACAAAGTGAAAAGTGACCCTCAGAAAGCAGTTGACCAGCCACGTCAGGTGAACTTGAGGGCTTGTTGAAGAAAATCGAAAATGAACTGTCCTAATTGTCTATTGCTGTACTTGACAACAAACAATGGGGTTGATTTACTAAAGGCAAATCGGGGGAATCTGCTGATTTTATCATGCACAAGCAAAATGCTGTTTATTTTCCTTGCATGGTCCCCCTTTGGATCTACAGTGACTGCACTTAAATCCCAGTGTGTCTTAACATTCTGAAATTTTGAGAAGTTCTATATCCCCCAAAGTTGTGAGCATCCACTGTTTTAAGGGGTTGTAAAGGTTTGTTTTTTTATTTTCTAAACAGGTTCCTTTAAGCCAGTGCATTGTTGGTTCACTTACCTTTTCCTCTGACTTTCCTTTTAAATGTTTTTTTTCTTTGTCTGAATTTCTCACTTCCTGTTTCTCCTCCCGTAAGCTTTCCACCATCATCCGAGCGGTCATCACCCGAAAAGGTTGGTGAACCAAAATACACTAGCTTAAAGGAACCTATTTGGAAAATAAAAAACAAACCTTTACAACCCCTTTAAGACCCATTGTATCTGTTAAAGTTGCAGATCAGCAAAAATCTGTGCAGCAAAGAGCTTTTCTTTCTCATACATCACGGGACACAGAGCAGCATATTCATTACTATATGGGTTATATGGAGTACCTTCAGGTGTGGACACTGGCAATCTCAAACAAACAGGAAGTCCCTCCCTATATAACCCCCTCCCATAGAGGAAGTACCTCAGTTTTTTCGCCAGTGTCTTAGGTGTTGGTCACGGAATAGCTTTGCTCCACATCCTTGGGATTAAGGGCGGGCTAACCGGATCTGTCCAAGAAGCCTCAGTGCCAAAGTGGACAGTACCCGGGCCCCAAACCGTGGGGTTTTGCCTATAATGCTCCTCTTTGGAGGGCTGGGCCCAGGACTTGGAGTTCGTAAAGACCATAAGTTCCTGTTTGCCAGGGTGCTATATAGGTCCAGGACAGTGGGTACCTTCATAGGACCCCAGGGCCTGAAGGTCTACTACGCTACCCACAGAGATGGGAGAAGATTGGACCGTTTTGCAAAACGTCCTGCGGCATGGAGCAGGTAAGAGGGGAGCCTGCGGGACTTGGTTCGACAGCAGGCTCTCCAGGGGAGATCTTAAGGGGGGTAGCCTGAGTATGCTCTGCATTGGCACCATGGTCACTATGTCTGATGGACAGGATGCCCTGAAATGTTTCCCCCCATCACTTGATCCCCCTACCTATCTATGTATGTTTGCTAGCTACCTGCTGCTCGCTGGTTGAAGATCTTTTTTTTTTAAAAAAAAAAACAGATCTGTCTCTAGGCTAAAGGGACTCCTTAGGGGCCTGTTTTAGCCTTACCTTGCTGGGATTCAAAATCTGCCGCCTGATGCGTCCTCCAACCTGCATTCCTGGGCTCCAGAGTGCGTCTCCTCCTGGGCTCTCCTCCCCCGACAGTCGCGTGCACGCGCGCATGCATATAGAAAATTTTCGCGCCGTTCGGGAGGGGGGGGGGGGCGGGGAGCGTGACTGCAGTGTAGAGTGGGCGTGCCTTCAATTGCTGTTATACACAGCAGGCGCGTTCTTAGCTCAGTTCAGAGCTGAGCTGGAGAGAGAGGACGTAGAGCTGGCAGCACAGTGACTCCCGGTGGCGAGAGGGGGTACTACATGCTGGAGTCGGCTCCAATACTTTTTGTTAAGCCAAAATCCCCTTGGCAACAGGTTGAATGCTGGCAAACATGTTGGGGCTGTATGTGGTGAATAATATTATAAAAGAAAACATACTGAGCCCCACCGGTTTTGGGCATTAGTGATCCTATTGTCCCCTAAACCTTATTTTTTTGTACTCCTGGCTAGAACAGTCTGTGGTTGTAAGCGGAGTCCTTCGGTTTTGTATTATGGCTTCCAAGGGTTCAGGATCAAAACACAAAAAAAAAAGAAAAGAAAAGGCAAAGACAAAGGGGGTTCCTCCTCTGGGTCTGATGATATGCCAATACTTTCCCCACAGGTTATTCCTATAGGGGTCACCCTGGATAAGCCATTAAGGGGGTCTGGTGCTGAGGCTGGCCCAGGTCGGCCCAACCCTGTGTTGTCACAGAGGAGATGCTAGCCGTCACCCTAGGGGGGCTAGAGAAAAAAGGTTAACGGCTATGATCGCTGGCTCTTTTTCTGGCAAGAAGCGGACTAGATCCCCATCGCCAAAAGGGACAGAACCTAGAGGATCTACCACTGAAGAATCGTTTTCAGCCTCCCAGGCGGAGAGTCTGTGGGTCCAGTCTTTGACAGACATGATCCGCTTGGCATTTAATTTGCCATTTCCAGAGCCTCAGGTTCCTGCGGTATCCTCTTTGGGTTCTTTTAAAAGCGCCTTTAAGCAACGCAGCTTTTCCGGTCCATCCTCTGTTAGAGGAATTGGTTTTTCCAGGATTGGGACGACCGGACAGAATTTTTTCTGCCGCCTAAAGCTGACGAGAGGGTAGTCTTTATGCACGTCTGCCAGGAAATATTTGTGCTTGCAGACACTCTTTCCCCTGACCAAGTGCTCTTTAAAAGGGGCCCGGATGGCTCAGTTGGTAGAGCATCGGACTTTTGGTCTGAGGGTCCAGGGTTCAGGTCCCGGTTCGGGCACTGCTTTTCAACTACCCGTGAGGTCCTTGAGGCCACATCTCCCGGAAAGCGCCCGATCTCGTCTGATCTCGGAGGCTAAGCAGGGTCGGGCCTGGTTAGTGCCTGGATGGGAGACCACCTGGAAGGTTTTCTGTTATTTACCCTATGGAAAAGACATTTTTCTAAGAAAGGGGGCGCTCCCAACTGTGGACGCAGCCATCTCATGGGTGAATAAATCATTAACTGGCCTAAGGGGAAACATACAAATGTTTAAGGTCCCGGTCGATAAATGTTTAGAGACACTTTTTCCAGCATCCCTGGCTACAGCCAGCAGTGGCTGCAATTGGAGTTTTGTCAGGCATTAAGGAACCAGACAAAACAGATGCTTAAGACATCCCTGCCCAATAGGCAGAGAAGTTATTGGATATTCCCAGAGCTCTGTGCTTTGCGGTAGAGGTTATAAAAAGACTCCATCCAGCAGGCGTCTCGTTGTCACTATTTTTAGTGCGTATGAGAAGGCTCTTATGGTTGAAGAACTGGGCGGCCGAGCCCCATGTAAAAGACTGCTGGCAGGTTTACCCTTCCATGGAAAGATCTGGATAAATACATTCAGAGTGTTTCAAGTGGCAAAGGTACCCTTTTACCAGTCAAAAGAAGTTCCAGGGTCCTGCGTTTAAAAGGCAGCTCCCCCCGGTTCCGGGGCCCTCAAATTCCAGGCAGTACGGACCTCCTGCGCGATCAAACTTTTAACAATGGATCGCAAGGACAGGCCTCTGGGGATCGGTCCCCGACAGAGGGGGTCCGATCATCTGTGGCCGCAGGCTACAGATTAGAATTTCTAAAATTTCCTCCACAAGGAAGGCCTCAATGCGGGCGGCATTGGATCATCTGCTTCACCAGGGCATAATGGTAGAGGTACCAGCCCAAGAACAGGGGCTAGGTTTCTATTCCAATCTGTTTGTCATACCAAGGCTCATCGGCAATGTCAGACCAATTTTGGGCCTAAAAGGTTTAAATGCTTACCTAAGGGTTCGCTCTTTCCGGATAGAATCCGTTCAGTCAGCAGCCGCCACACTCCAGAAGGATCTGGCTTCTATAGACAGAAAGGATGGTTACCTTCATGTACCAGGTCTTTCAGCCACATCAAATATTTTTGTTTTTACGCTTCGCAGTGATACAACGTCACTTCCAATTCGTGGCGCCCCCCTTCGGGCTGGCTACGGCCCCCGGGTATTCACGAAGGTCCTAGCTCCTATTCTAGTCAGTCTAAAGGATCCAAGGGATCTCGGTCCTAGCATACCTGGACGACCTCTTAATCATAAGATCACTCGCTTCCTTGGTGGAATGAGTAGTAGCCCTCATGGTTCAGTACCTCGAGAGGTTCGGCTGAGTCCTAAACCGGGGAAAGATCAGCATTTCAACCTACAAAGCAGTTGGAATATCTCGGCATGAGATTAGACACAGAACAGAAGATGGATGTTCCTGCCCCTGGTAAAGGTCGAGGCTATCAAAAGATTGATTCAGTTGGTTCTAAGCAAAAAAGAACCAACTATTCGCCTATGTATGCGATGGCCATGTTCGAGGCGATACCACACGCTTCCACACTCGTGTCCTACAGGCAGCAATTCTAGCAGCTTGGTTCTGCCCAGTGGTCTGGAAGGCTGGAGAGCGGTCTTGAACAAGTTCACTCGCCAAGGAACTTGGGCAGAGGCGGAGAGGCAGCTGCCCATCAAGGTCTGGGAGTTCAGAGCGGCTCGGCTAGCCCGCCTGGCATAGACATCCAGATTACAGGGGTCCTCGGTGAGAAGTCATTCAGACAATGCCACAGCGGTGGCATATAGGTGAACCACCAAGGGGGAACCAAGAGTCAAGCCACTCGGAGTGAGAGGAGCTTGGGTTTTCGGTGGGCAGAGGTTTATGTACCCTGCATATCGGCGACATTCATTCCCGAGGTGGACAACCTGCAGGCGTACTTCCTAAGTCGCCAAACCCTGTCGCCGGGGGAGTGGTCTCTGCATCCACAAGTTTTTTTCAGACAATCTGCCAGAAGTGGGGAGTGCCAGACGTGGAGGTCATGGCATCAGGATTCAACAAGAAGCTAGACAGGTTCATGTCTCGAACGAGGGACCCTATGGCCTGCGGAACCGATGTGTTGGTTTGCCCTTGGCATCAATCATAACTTCTATATGCATTTCCCCCACTGCAGTTACTACCCCGCCTGTGGCGCAGGATCATAGCACAGGCCGGTTATCCTGGTAGCCCCAGCTTGGTACCGGAGGGCATGGTACTCACTTGTCCTTAAAATTGGCAGCGGGAGGCCCTTGGACTCTTCCTCTAGGGCCAGACCTACTCTCACAAGGCCCAATCCTCCACCCTGCATTACGGCGTCTAAATTTGACGGCCTGGCGGCTGAATCCCTAATTCTCAGGGGTAGAGGTCTGTCTAGGCAGGTAATCCCTACCCTCATTAAGGCTAGAAAGCCGGCCTCCAGGGTAATTTTGTTACAGGGTTTGGAGGGCCTACGTAGGCTGGTGTGAGGCTAAGAGATGGGTTTCCCGCAAGTATACCATTGATAGAGTATTAAGTTTTCTCCAGCTAGGAGTGGATAAAGGCCTGGCATTAAGCACGATCTAGGGACAGATTTCAGCCTTATCAGTGTGGTTTCAGAGGCCGCTGGCCGCCCACTCGCTGGTTAAGATCTTCGTACAGGGAGTCTTACGTGTTAATCCTCCAGTCAAATCACCACTTTGTCCATGGGACTTAAATCTTGTTCTGTCAACTCTACAGAAACAACCCCTTGAGCCGTTGGCTGAGGTACCTTTGGTTTTACTGACTAGAAAGTCGGTATTTCTGATCACCATAGTTTCGGCCAGGAGAGTATTGGAATTGGCAGCCTTATCTTGTAAGGAACCATATCTCATTTTACATAAGGATAGGGCAGGGTTCCGTCTGTAACGGCTACCCAAGTAGGGAGAGGGTATCAGCCGCTGACGACGTCCTTTTCCCTGGCAAGTTGCTATATAAGTAAGTCCAGTATAAGCTCATCCACGAGATCCAGAGGGAGAGTCAGGTCCAGTTGTAAAACAAACAGAATAATATTCCCATAGCATACCCTTTTCAAGAACGAGACATGACTACGTTTTGAAGGGTCAAACATCAACAACTTTAATGAACATCTCCTGGTTTATATCTAGTTACAAGCTTGTGAGTACTCAAGGAACAATGGAACTCTCCGCCCCCTCCCTCCACAGGGGGGCCCCAAGGCAGACACCCTGTCACCAGGTCAAAGAAGACACATTTCTTTCTCACATAGACTTCAATCAACCCCCAGAACAATACTCAATCACTTAAGGATAAACACAGGTCTTTCACACACACAATAGATCAATTAACCTTTGGGGATAGGCAGGTGCATGAATATTATAGATGTACAGGCAAAATACATAGTTCCGTTACACTGCTCCCCTTTTGTGGAACACTCCGGCAGACCCGGATTGATCCTTTTCGGGTCAACTTGGGGATGTCCGGTCTGCTGTTAGGGTGAAAGTTCAGTTTGCCTGGACAGTCCATCGGCATTGCCATTAAATCTGCCAGTTCGGTAGCTGATGGTGAAGGTGAATAATGGAATTCAGTTCTGGAACAGTCACTTGCTTTGCTCTCTCAATGGCTCCCAAAACCTGTTGCTGATGCTCTTGGGAGAGATAAGGCACCACCTGAGCGCAGATCCCATTTAACCTTTTGACAATTTCAGCCTGTTTGTGCATTTCAATGTTCAAGCCACGGGACATCTCATAATACATGACGTAGTGTCGTTGCATCTCCGATTTCTCACTGGCCAACTTGTCACATTCCCATTTTAGACTGTGATATTGGGCCGGATCTACAGTACATGTCGGGGCAGGTAGTCTTACCCGGGTCTCAGCAGCAAGCGAGTTGGTTCCAGCAACGCGGGTTGGGGCACAGGTAGTCACGGTGTGGACTTCAGCGGGGCACATCGGGGCGTACGCAGAAACAAGGGGGGGCAAATCATTCCCCAGTAGTACATCTGCTGGCAAATCCTTCATCACCCCCACATTCACATGTCCCGAACCCACCCCCCAATCCAGGTGAACCCGGGCAACGGGTAGCCGGAAGACGGTGCCTCCTGCTACTCTTACGGCTACGGTGTCTCCGGTGTGCTGGATCTCTGGGATGAGTTTCTTCTGTAGCAGGGTCATAGTGGCCCCAGTATCACGTAATCCATTGGCTGCCTTTCCATTGACCCAGACAGTCTGCCTGTGTTGCTGCCTGTTGTCCTGGTTAGCTGCTTGTATCGGATCTGCCTCATGCAGAACACCCCAATGTTCTACCTCCCCAACGCCGTGGGCCGCAGGCATGGATGTGTGGGGGTTCCCCCTTTCTGGCTGTCTCCATGACTGGGACTGCCTGGGTAAATTTAATGAACAGTCTGACTTTTTGTGCCCTGGTTGTTTTTGAATCAGAGCGATAGTAGCCTCAGTATCTCTTAGGCCTTGTGCTACTTGTCCATTCACCCATACCTCCTGACGGTGATGCTGACGGTTATCTGGAGAGGCCGCTTGTATTGGGTCTGCCTCATACAAAATTCCCAGACATTCCTCAGGGCCCACCTCGGTCTCTAGGCAGTGGGCCGCAGAGGGCCGCGATGGAGTGACCTCTGTGTTGGATGTCGGACGTCTCCAGTTGTTATTTGTAGCTCTCAAAGGACAAAAACGAGCAATATGTCCCGTGTTGCTGCAGTGATGGCACGTCACCCTAGACGAATCCCGGGGATAGTTGTTGGGTTCCTGAGGACGTGGTGGTCCTGGTGGGACTGGAGCCTGAAACTCTGGGCGTGAGGTGCTGGTTGGAGTACACGGTTCTACCTTATGAGCCAGTCGTGTAGTACCCTGGCTTACTTTCCTTGTTTCCGCGTACTCATCTGCTAGCCGCGCCGCCTCGTTTAAGTTAGCGGGACGGCGATCTCGTACCCAGTCCTGTATGTTTGCGGCCAGGTCTTGGAAGAAATGTTCCATTAGGAATAGCTGCAATACTTTCTCCCCAGTGTTGGCCTTGCACCCTTGGACCCAATGGGATGCCACCCTTTGCAACTGGTTGGCCCATTCCATGTGGGAGTCCACAGCCTTCTTCTTGGATTCCCGGAAGCGACGGCGGTAGGTTTCTGGGGTTACGGCATATCGGGTTAACAGCGCCTTTTTCACTTGCTGATATTGTAAAATATCTTCTGGAGCAAGAGCCCGAAAAGCTTCATTGGCTTTGCCCGACAATTTCCCAGACAAAATAGTGACCCATTGGTCTGGTGGTACCTGGTGTAGTGAGCACTGTCTCTCAAAATCAGCCAAATATCCATCTATTTCCTCCTCACTTTCTACAAAAGCTTTAAATGCAGTGAACGGTATTTTCTTTCCTGTCGCAGCGGGTGGGGAAGTAGGAGCTGCGTGTGTAATGGGCTGTCTAGCTCTTACCAGTTCCAGTTCTTGTCCCCTCTTGGTTTGGATCTCCTCTCTTGCTTCCCGGAAAAGCTGGTTTATTAGTTCCGTGGACGTTTCTGGATACAAGGATAATCTCCGCTGTACAATATCAGTAATTACATCTTCCTTGCTGACAGGTGCTAGAGGCTCCGCTCCTTCCATGGATCCATCCATTTGGTCCAGCTCCAGTAAATCCGCTATGAGCTCCCTCCGTGGTCTGTTACTGGCACTCCTACCACGACTCTCCAATAAATCTTTTAGTGTGGATCTTTTCAGCCTGGCGTACTGGGACTCCATTCAGAACTTGCTCCTTGGATAAAAGGACCATCCCACCGCTGCCAACCAATGTAACGGCTACCCAAGTAGGGAGAGGGTATCAGCCGCTGACGACGTCCTTTTCCCTGGCAAGTTGCTATATAAGTAAGTCCAGTATAAGCTCATCCACGAGATCCAGAGGGAGAGTCAGGTCCAGTTGTAAAACAAACAGAATAATATTCCCATAGCATACCCTTTTCAAGAACGAGACATGACTACGTTTTGAAGGGTCAAACATCAACAACTTTAATGAACATCTCCTGGTTTATATCTAGTTACAAGCTTGTGAGTACTCAAGGAACAATGGAACTCTCCGCCCCCTCCCTCCACAGGGGGGCCCCAAGGCAGACACCCTGTCACCAGGTCAAAGAAGACACATTTCTTTCTCACATAGACTTCAATCAACCCCCAGAACAATACTCAATCACTTAAGGATAAACACAGGTCTTTCACACACACAATAGATCAATTAACCTTTGGGGATAGGCAGGTGCATGAATATTATAGATGTACAGGCAAAATACATAGTTCCGTTACACTGCTCCCCTTTTGTGGAACACTCCGGCAGACCCGGATTGATCCTTTTCGGGTCAACTTGGGGATGTCCGGTCTGCTGTTAGGGTGAAAGTTCAGTTTGCCTGGACAGTCCATCGGCATTGCCATTAAATCTGCCAGTTCGGTAGCTGATGGTGAAGGTGAATAATGGAATTCAGTTCTGGAACAGTCACTTGCTTTGCTCTCTCAATGGCTCCCAAAACCTGTTGCTGATGCTCTTGGGAGAGATAAGGCACCACCTGAGCGCAGATCCCATTTAACCTTTTGACAATTTCAGCCTGTTTGTGCATTTCAATGTTCAAGCCACGGGACATCTCATAATACATGACGTAGTGTCGTTGCATCTCCGATTTCTCACTGGCCAACTTGTCACATTCCCATTTTAGACTGTGATATTGGGCCGGATCTACAGTACATGTCGGGGCAGGTAGTCTTACCCGGGTCTCAGCAGCAAGCGAGTTGGTTCCAGCAACGCGGGTTGGGGCACAGGTAGTCACGGTGTGGACTTCAGCGGGGCACATCGGGGCGTACGCAGAAACAAGGGGGGGCAAATCATTCCCCAGTAGTACATCTGCTGGCAAATCCTTCATCACCCCCACATTCACATGTCCCGAACCCACCCCCCAATCCAGGTGAACCCGGGCAACGGGTAGCCGGAAGACGGTGCCTCCTGCTACTCTTACGGCTACGGTGTCTCCGGTGTGCTGGATCTCTGGGATGAGTTTCTTCTGTAGCAGGGTCATAGTGGCCCCAGTATCACGTAATCCATTGGCTGCCTTTCCATTGACCCAGACAGTCTGCCTGTGTTGCTGCCTGTTGTCCTGGTTAGCTGCTTGTATCGGATCTGCCTCATGCAGAACACCCCAATGTTCTACCTCCCCAACGCCGTGGGCCGCAGGCATGGATGTGTGGGGGTTCCCCCTTTCTGGCTGTCTCCATGACTGGGACTGCCTGGGTAAATTTAATGAACAGTCTGACTTTTTGTGCCCTGGTTGTTTTTGAATCAGAGCGATAGTAGCCTCAGTATCTCTTAGGCCTTGTGCTACTTGTCCATTCACCCATACCTCCTGACGGTGATGCTGATGGTTATCTGGAGAGGCCGCTTGTATTGGGTCTGCCTCATACAAAATTCCCAGACATTCCTCAGGGCCCACCTCGGTCTCTAGGCAGTGGGCCGCAGAGGGCCGCGATGGAGTGACCTCTGTGTTGGATGTCGGACGTCTCCAGTTGTTATTTGTAGCTCTCAAAGGACAAAAACGAGCAATATGTCCCGTGTTGCTGCAGTGATGGCACGTCACCCTAGACGAATCCCGGGGATAGTTGTTGGGTTCCTGAGGACGTGGTGGGACTGGAGCCTGAAACTCTGGGCGTGAGGTGCTGGTTGGAGTACACGGTTCTACCTTATGAGCCAGTCGTGTAGTACCCTGGCTTACTTTCCTTGTTTCCGCGTACTCATCTGCTAGCCGCGCCGCCTCGTTTAAGTTAGCGGGACGGCGATCTCGTACCCAGTCCTGTATGTTTGCGGCCAGGTCTTGGAAGAAATGTTCCATTAGGAATAGCTGCAATACTTTCTCCCCAGTGTTGGCCTTGCACCCTTGGACCCAATGGGATGCCACCCTTTGCAACTGGTTGGCCCATTCCATGTGGGAGTCCACAGCCTTCTTCTTGGATTCCCGGAAGCGACGGCGGTAGGTTTCTGGGGTTACGGCATATCGGGTTAACAGCGCCTTTTTCACTTGCTGATATTGTAAAATATCTTCTGGAGCAAGAGCCCGAAAAGCTTCATTGGCTTTGCCCGACAATTTCCCAGACAAAATAGTGACCCATTGGTCTGGTGGTACCTGGTGTAGTGAGCACTGTCTCTCAAAATCAGCCAAATATCCATCTATTTCCTCCTCACTTTCTACAAAAGCTTTAAATGCAGTGAACGGTATTTTCTTTCCTGTCGCAGCGGGTGGGGAAGTAGGAGCTGCGTGTGTAATGGGCTGTCTAGCTCTTACCAGTTCCAGTTCTTGTCCCCTCTTGGTTTGGATCTCCTCTCTTGCTTCCCGGAAAAGCTGGTTTATTAGTTCCGTGGACGTTTCTGGATACAAGGATAATCTCCGCTGTACAATATCAGTAATTACATCTTCCTTGCTGACAGGTGCTAGAGGCTCCGCTCCTTCCATGGATCCATCCATTTGGTCCAGCTCCAGTAAATCCGCTATGAGCTCCCTCCGTGGTCTGTTACTGGCACTCCTACCACGACTCTCCAATAAATCTTTTAGTGTGGATCTTTTCAGCCTGGCGTACTGGGACTCCATTCAGAACTTGCTCCTTGGATAAAAGGACCATCCCACCGCTGCCAACCAATGTAACGGCTACCCAAGTAGGGAGAGGGTATCAGCCGCTGACGACGTCCTTTTCCCTGGCAAGTTGCTATATAAGTAAGTCCAGTATAAGCTCATCCACGAGATCCAGAGGGAGAGTCAGGTCCAGTTGTAAAACAAACAGAATAATATTCCCATAGCATACCCTTTTCAAGAACGAGACATGACTACGTTTTGAAGGGTCAAACATCAACAACTTTAATGAACATCTCCTGGTTTATATCTAGTTACAAGCTTGTGAGTACTCAAGGAACAATGGAACTCTCCGCCCCCTCCCTCCACAGGGGGGCCCCAAGGCAGACACCCTGTCACCAGGTCAAAGAAGACACATTTCTTTCTCACATAGACTTCAATCAACCCCCAGAACAATACTCAATCACTTAAGGATAAACACAGGTCTTTCACACACACAATAGATCAATTAACCTTTGGGGATAGGCAGGTGCATGAATATTATAGATGTACAGGCAAAATACATAGTTCCGTTACACCGTCCTTATTCTTCCTTTCTACCAAAGGTTATATCCAGTTTCCACCTGAACCAGGATGTGGTACTTCCATCCTTCTTCCAAAACCCACCTCTAGAAAGGAGGGGTTGCTGCATACGTTGGATATTGTCAGGGCCATTACGGCCTATCTTAAAGCTACAGAGAAGGTTCGGAAAACAGATGTGGTGTTCGTTTTACCGGAAGGGCCCAAGATGGGTCAGGCAGCTGCTTGATCCACCATCGCAAGATGGATTAAACAATTAATCGTTCAGGCCTGCGGTTTGAAGAGGTTGCCTCCTCCTTTGTCGGCAAAGGCCCATTCTACCAGGGCCATGGGCACCTCCTGGGCAGCACATCATCATCAGATCTCTATGGCTCGAATATGCAAGGCAGCAACGTGGTCGTCAGTCCACACGTTTACAAAATTTTATCAATTGGACGTAAGAAGGAATGCGGATACAGCCTTTGGGCAGTCAGTACTACAGGCCGCGATTCAAGCTCCTCAGGATCTGAGGGGGCTCCCTTGATTTGATTTGAGATTTACATTTCTTGTTTAAGTTGGATTTACTAGTATTTGAGTATACCTCTAAATTAAATCCGTCTTTGGAAGATGTCTCCCTCCCCTCATTAAAGCATTGCTTTCGGACATCCCATATAGTAATGAATATGCTGCTCTGTGTCCCGTGATGTACGAGAAAGAAAGAGATTTTTTAATACAGCTTACCTGTAAAATCTTTTTCTTGGAGTACATCACGGGACACAGAGCTCCCACCCCTCTTTTGGGGAACATTTTTGGGAGGCATACTGCTTGCTACAAAACTGAGGTACTTCCTCTATGGGAGGGGGTTATATAGGGAGGGACTTCCTGTTTGTTTGAGATTGCCAGTGTCCACACCTGAAGGTACTCCATATAACCCATATAGTAATGAATATGCTGCTCTGTGTCCCGTGATGTACTCCAAGAAAAAGATTTTACAGGTAAGCTGTATTAAAAAATCTCTTTTTTTTCACACATCATTTGACAATTTATTTTTTAGGAAAGGTACATTTTAGTACATTATTAATTAGAGACTTGCAAGCTGACCTCAATGCACTTCATTGGGCAACTGTGTGGCAAATGAGGTTTAATGTTGATAAATGCAAAGTTATGCAATTATCTTGCATACTAGGAGAAACGCTGGGGAGTCAGTGGAGAAGGATCTGGGTGTTCTGGTAGATCATAAGCTTGATAACTGCATTGCAATGCCAAGCTGCAGTTTCCAAAGTGAGCAAAATTCATTCTTGTATCGAGAGGCATGGACTGCACAGAGATAATTTTGCTCTGTACATATCATTTAGCAAGACCTCATCTGGAATATGCAGTTCAGTTTTGGGCATTAGTTCATCAACATGATATTTTGCAGTGTACCCAAAACTATGCAGAGAAGAGCAACCAAACTGATAAGAGGCATGGAGGAGCTCAGCTATGAGGAACGATTAGGTGAACTGAATTTTAATCTCTTGAGAAGAGGAGATTAAGGGGAGATATGATCAACATGTATAAATGCATAAGTGGTCTATATAGTGAACTTGGTGTGGAGTTATTCGCTTTAAGGTCAACACAAAGGACAAGAGGGCATTCTTTGTCTGGAGACATCTCCGAATACAGAAAGGCTTCTTCACAGTATGAACTGTTAAAATGTGGAATAAACTACCTTAGGTGGTTCTGGCCAGCTCAGATTGTTTTAAGGAAGGCCTGGATTCTTTCCTAAATGTACACAATATAACTGGATACTAATATATATATTTTTTTGTAAAGTTGATCCAGGGAATATCCAATATTACATATTTTTTTCCCCTTCTGTTGGTTGAACTAGATGGACTTGTGTCCTTCTTTCTTTTTTTTTTTTTTTTTTCGTTTGTTTTCAACCAGACAATGTGTACAGTTGTATTCATAAATTTACATACCCTGACAGAATTTGATTTCTTGAGCATTTTTAGGAGAATGTGAATAACACGTTTTTTCTTTCACTCATGGTTAGTGTTTGGCTGAAGCCGTTTATTATAAATTGTCTGTCTGTGTTTACTCTTTTTAAATAATCTTGACAACAGAAACTACTCAAATGACCCTGATCAACAGTTTACATACCCTGGTGATTTTGGCCTAATAACATGCACACAAGTTTGTCACAAAGTGGTTTGAATGGCTATTAAGGTAACTATCCTCACCTGTGATCTCTCTCTCTCTCTCTCTCTCTCTGTGTGTGTGTGTGTGTGTGTGTGTGTGTGTGTGTGTGTGTGTGTGTGTGTGTGTGTGTGTGTGTGTGTGTGTGTAAAGGGTCAATACGTTTCTGGAATTCTGACAGACTTGCATCTTTTTATCCAGTGCTGCACTGATGTTTCTGGATTCTGAGTCGGAGAAAGCAAAAGATCTGCAGGAAAAGTTAGCGAAACTGTATAAAACATGAAAGGGATATAAAACGATATCTAAGGAATTGAGAATGCCAATCGGCAGTGTTCAAACTCTAATCAAGAAGTGGAAAATGAGGGGGTCTATTAAAAGCAAACCACGGTCAGGTAGACCAACTAAAATTTCAGCCACAACTGCCTGGAAAATAGTTCGGGATTCAAAGAAAACCCCACAAATAACTTGAGATGAAATGCAGGACTCTGAAAATATGTGGTGTGGCTGTTTAAAGATGCACAATAAGGAGGCACTTGAAAAAAGATGGGCTGCATGGTCGAGTCGCCAGAAGAAAGCCAATACTACCCAAATGCCACAAATTATCCCGCTTACAATACGCCAGACAAGCCTTAAACCTTCTGGCACAAAGTCATTTAGATTGATGAGACCAAAACTTAGCTTTTTGGCCACAACCATAAATGTTACATTTGCAGAGGAGTCAACAAGGCCTATGATGAAAGGTACACTCTATTCCTACTGTGAAACAGGGAGGTGGATCGCTGATGTTTTTGGGATGTGTGAGCTACAAAGGCACAGAAAATTTGGTCAAAATTTATGGCAAGATGAATGCAGTATCAAAAAAATGGGTCGTTTGGGTAATTTCTGTTGTCATTATGATTTAAAGTTGATTGAAACAGTTGATTGATAATGTCTGAGCCAAACACTAACCATGAGTGAAAGTTTTTTATCATTCAGATTCTCTGAAAAATGGTCAAGACATCATAAATTCTGCCAGGGTATGTAAACTTATGAGCGCAACTATATATAAGGATCATTGACACTTCTCTTTTATAGTAATTAAGAATAAACTGTAATTGTGATTAATATTTGGGTTTTTAAACAGGCTAGCAAATTGCACCAGTTGAATCACACACATAACTATTAGACATGTGCAGACTAGTTTTGTTTCGTATTTTCGTTTGAAAAATACATTTATTTAGTTACTCCCGAAAATCGTTTTTATGTTGTTTTCGTCGGGAAAGTTTTCGTCCGAAAACGAAGATTCTCGATGCTTTGTCCAATTTTCGTCGTTCAATTCGACAAAGCATCGATAATCGTCGTTCTGAATACAGCGAATAGGTAGAAATTGAACGATGAAAATTTGACGATTTTCGATGCTTTGTCTAATTTTCGTAGTTTTAATTCCTACCTATATTCACTGTATTCACTGAATACAGTGAATAGGTAGGGTAGGAATTGAACGACGAAAATTCGACAAAGCATCAAATCGTCGAATTTTCGTCCAATTTCTACCTATTCACTGTATTCAGAACGTCGATTTTCGATGCTTTGTCGAATTGAACGACACAAATTCGACAAAGCATCGAAAATCGTCAGATCTGAACGAAAATAAAGCATTTTTTATGTTGGATCTTTCGGTTTTCGTTTCTTGCGCTTTTTTTTCGTTCGTTAAACCGATAACGAAAATACCCGATTTTCGGACAAAAATGCACATGTCTAACTATAGGTTTTATAAGAGATCACAGCAGAAGTGGTTTTGTTTGTCTGATATTTTATGATGGGTGTTTAGCTTGCGTTTACTGAGATACTGTAAATTGGCATTGTTCAACAAAGCAGACAGGTGCACCTGATGGCTGCATATTAAAATACAAACTGTTCATATGCAGTATTTCATCTTTACCAGATTGTTTTTTAGGATGGTATCTAGAGATTTTTCAACTGCTGTATTTCTGTTTCTACATTTGGTGGGGTATTTGAGTCACTATAACATTTTTAATAGTGAGTCGTTTCTTTACACATGCAGGTCAAAGCAATCCTGCTTACTTTAATGTAGCCCTCCCCTGCAGCAAATACTTGCCTTGTCCCAGTTTCCCTACCACTTCAGGGAATGCTGAAAATACACTTTCTTGCATTTTTTATAAAAATCAGTGTAGCCATGGTATCATAGTACTCTTTATAAATTGGGTTTTAAAGAAAAACGTTGTGCGTTTTTTGTTGCCTCCCAAATTTCATAGTGGCCATTCAGACATTGGAACTTTGCCACAGACCTGGAAATTCAAAGATTTATGAATAAGGCATTGTATATGAAGGTTGATTGTGTTCAGTACTTAGTATTTCATACTTTGCACTGACACCAATTCAGTAATATGTTTCTCCTTTTTTTCAACTGCAGCTGTTTTGGGAAAAAAAACTAGCTGGTTTAAATGCTTTCGACATAGCAGAAGAGCTGGTGAAAACTATGGAGTTGCCAAAGGGACTGCAGGGTAAGTGTCTATTTTAACATATGTGATGTGCAGTGCTAACTGCATAAAAAAAATAAAAATAATAATTAAGAAATGGGACAACTTGTACAAAGTGAATTGCGCACAACTAGTGTACATAATTTAATTGTGCATGATATGACCGTGATGAAAAAACAAAACAACCCCCCATATGAAATAGTTACTGAAGTTCATAAACCACAACACATCTGTGACCAAAAATTTGTATGCAATACAAAATATAATCCAGGCGTGATAACTACTCCTCCAATAAACCATCCGATTAAGTGAACAAAAATCTGATGTCAAGTCCTTAACCAACTGCCGACCGTGTCACGCATACTATGGCACGGCTGGGCGACATCATGTACGGGTACGTCCTACCTGTTTTGGGCCACCAGAGGGCAGCCGCATGCATGCGTGTACACAAATCCCTGTGCTGTCAGGAGAGGAGCGATGTCAGTAGGAAAAAACTATATGGCTTCTCTCCTAGTCACTCACATCCCCACACAGTTAGAACATGCAGAGGGAACACACATTTAACCCCTTGATAGTCCCTAGTGTTGACCCCTTCCCTGCCAGTGACATTTACACAGTAATCGGGGCATTTATATAGCACTTGACACTTTTTGTGTTTTTTGGTTTGTAGCGCAAAAATTTTTACCCGCAAAGGTGATCAAATACCACCAGTAGAAAGCTCCATTTGTGGGGAAAATGACGCAAATTTAGTTTGGGTACAGCGTCTAATGACCACGCAATTGTCAAAGCAATGCAGTGCCAGATTGTAAAAAGTGCTGTGATCAGGAAGGGGGTAAAATCTTCCAGGGCTGAAGTGGTTAATTTATGACTGTTGCGGTATTGGTGTAAAATCTATCCTGTTAGGACCGACCCATAAGTGCAGACGCACGCCACCCCTGTGCACACTAAAGCAGCTCACCAAAGCTTCATGACTTTTGTGCAAAGAATAGTCAACAGCGCTTGAGGTAAAAAACGGTGTGGACTGACAGGATGCGCCTTCAGGTCATGGGGGGGATTCTGCAACACTTCCACAATGTGCAAATATACCCAGAAAATCTAATGGAGTACAATCCATAGTGTAAAACTGCCAAGTAACTTTTATAAAACCATAGATTAAAAGCACTAAATTGCACAATGTATATC